>JAPPVO010005968.1:0-47178 GCA_030407325.1 Camellia japonica | reverse complement strand
GACCCTGCGATGGAACCTATCCCGCAGCCTGATCTTATCTCTTCGTCTGCCCTCTGGCCGGGAAACAAGACCAGTATATTTTGTCGCTTCAAGCTTCTATCCCTCCCTACCGTGGAGAAGCCTCACCCGTTGGGCAAATTGCTCCCCCTCAAGTCGAGCACGACAGTTCAGATGACCCGCTCCAAACTAAGGGCAGCCCAAGAGGCAAGCGACATCAGTTCCGAGGACACGTGCCTCACCAAGTAGGAAGAGACTCCGAAAGTACCCTACTTAGAAAATATTTTGCATTGCTTCCTTGGACTTCTTAGCATTTACTTTGGTAATCACATAACCTTTTTTCTTTCAGGGCCCACCGAGCCATACCACCAGCCCCGGAGGTTCTTCTATTGCTCATCGGAATTTCCTCAGATTCAGCACGACTCAACGATGACACCTTTCCCATTTACAAAGGGTCACAAGGTTCAGGACCGCAGGGCAGTACTTCCAATGTTGAAGAAGAACCAAGTGCTGGGGCCGCACCAACTACTGAAGGCTGAGCCAGTTGTGGAGGCTGCAGAAAATGAAGTTCCCCCTGCTGTGGAAGTTGTTGCGGGGGCCTAGTTGCTAGTGGTGCAGAGCCTCCAAACCCGCTGATTCTGTGCACTCGAACGTTCCTCTTGTCGGCGGAGATGATTTTTTTCCTGAGACCCCAAGGGAAAGATAGACGGCATGAGAGAGCCGCTGGAAGTTGCACCACCTCCCTTTGGAGCTGCATCTGGTGGTTCCTCGCAGTCAACTGAGTCTCCATTGGTTCAGAAGACCCCACTTCTGAACGCCCAAGTGGCCGAGGAGAGTGCAAATGTAGCGGTGCTTCGACTGTTCCTGCTATGACCCCTCTAAATTTGGACCCACTTGCAGAGGTAACTGTCACTTTAGCCACCCACACTGTTACTGCTGTCGCTGGGACCTCTGACCCAGTTGCTTCGGCAACCTCTGAACAGCTGGCAGACTTGTACCCCACTCACTTTTCGGAAGTGCCAACTGAATTTAGGGTATCCCAAGATTTTTATACTAGGATGGATACCACTACTATTCCAGATCTGAACGTTGGAGACTACCAAATGGGAAAACCTCTTTTTGGAGCGACATGACGGTGCAGGCAGCTTCAGTCTTTCTCGCGAGGCTAGTTCACCCGCTCACCAACGCTGCATCTAGCTATTCCAATGTTGCTGGGCAATCATCTTCAGGGGAAGTGCGTCGTCCTCAGACCTTTGGTCACTCCACCAGTCTCCCTCCAGTGATTGAAGCTAGCAGGGGCGTGAGGGAGTCCCCTGAACACTCAGAGAAAGTTTCTTTCTAAGTTACTGGGTCTCCTCCGTAGCTACTCCCACTCTCGCCCCGCATCCAGGCGCTGCACCCCGCACCTTTACTGCTTTTAACGTTCCTAGATCTATGGTACAGACAGCACTGCTGGAGTCATTACCAGCTTCATTCGTGACCTTGCTACTAAAAAGATTCTGACAACCCCTAGCAAGTTCGTGGAAAGTGCCGAGGCAAACCTGAGCGGCTTTCAGAGGAACAGTTTGGACCTATCGTGGATGAGTGATAGGCTTCAGGCAGTCGATGGTCTCCTCGAGCATTGCAGACAACGTGGCGATGATAGGTCCAGTTTTGAACCCATCATCTACTCGTCAACTTGTAGTACCCGCTGCTGCTTACCTCAACAACTTTGTAGGGGCCTTCCCATCTTGGTGAGAACTTGGAAATTGGTTGCCCCCGCATGATTGCGTCCACTGTTTTCCATACCAAGTCCTCTTTATTGAACTTGTTGTGCTGAACAGAGTGATTGTAGGCACGAGCTATGGATTGATGATACTTTTCCATTACCCGCGAGGCCCGATCTCTTCTTTGTTCAGCTGCCTCTATGTCATTCTTTCTGCTGTCTGGAACTAAGTGTGATGAGATAGCCATTCTTGCTGAGGGTACTGCCAACTCAACTGGTAACACAGCTTCGGACCCGTAAACTAGAGAAAATGGGATTGCTTGAGTTGGCTTTCTCTTTGACGTTCTATACGCCCAGAGTGCTACAGGGAGTCGTTCAGACCATGTGCCCCCTACTTCATCCATCATTTTACTCAATATTCAGATGATTGTTTTGTTGGTCGCCTAAGCTTGTCCATTCCCTTTGGGGTAGTATGGACTAGACTTGTGCTGCTTGATCTAGTAAGCGTTCAGTAGTCTTCCCACATGACGATTTACAAAGGGAGTTCCATTGTTGAACAGCATTACTTTTGGTATACCAAACCTACAAATTATGCTTTCTCTGATGAAGTTGGCTACTCCTGCCCCGTCTGCCTTCCTCATCGGTATAGCCTCCACCCCCACTTGGTACTAACTTCAATCGCTGCAATCTGTGGCCTTTCGATTGCTACGCTGTCAAATGCCCAAGTATGGAACAAGTAAGGGGTCTTGATGTTGTGCAGCTCAAACGCCGATGCATGTATCAAGCTCCCAAACTTCTGGCAGGATTAGCATCTCCTTACAAAGTTTTTAGCATCTTCTTCCATTGTCGGCCAGTAGTAGCCGAGATGAATGAGATGTCCATATAATCGCTGCCCTCCTTGATGTTCTGTCTTGTGGCTTCCCTCAGCACCTCATTTGCCTCATCATTTGGTCAAGGAAGAAGCGGAGGGCCCGCCTCTTAACTCTGATTGCATCGGCTTTGTTCTCAGGCAGTGTGCCATTTCCAACGTAGTCGACATATAGCTGCCTCCATTCTTCACTGCTTAAGAAATGGGCTTCCTCTTCCTTAGCATGGGATTAGTATTTTGCACATTGCCTCTGCAACTCAGTACTTTCCTTTTCCATCTCTGGCCAGTAATACCCTTGCCTCTGTATCCGTCGGTATAGACTGATATCTCCATCTCCACAAGACTTAGCATGGATCTACTAAAGTCTGTAAGTTGCTTCTTGTCTACCGACGCACCTTGCCAGCAAGTTGTTGGCACCGCGAAAATACAACTCTCTTCTGAGGATAAGAAATTATGCAAGTCTTGCTGGTCTAATTGTTCCCTGGCCTGTTTTCAACTGTTCTGTTGGATTATATCTGCTTTCCATCCCTCAGCATCTTGCTCTGTATGTTCTTCGGCTAACACTACTGGTGTTGTTCTTTTCTCGATGACGATGGCTATCCTATCATCTGGTATATCCACCTTTGCCCCCAGTGTAGCCAAGGCATCGGGGAAACGGTTGTGTGTTCGAGGGGTATGCTGGATTTGGACATCATCAAATTGAGTGAGCAACCCTTGAACCACAGTGCGATACGAGCCCAACAGAGACTCCTTTAAGGTGAAATCACCCATTGTTTGCCTGACAACTAACTCGGAGTCGCCCCAAATTTTCAGCTTGCGGAGTCCCTTCTTTTGGGCAGCGATTAGACCCAGTATCAACGCCTCATATTCAGCCTCGTAGTTTGAACATTCAAAATCAAGCTTATATGATAGATGAAACTTCTCTCCTTCTTCACTGGTTAGTGTTATGCCAGCTCCGCCTTTCCCAGATCCCGAAGCTCCATCAAATTTTAAGTCCCAATAAGCCTCAACTGCAGCTGCTGAGACATGGACCTCACCTGATAGAGATACCTCTGCAGGTTCATGTTCACCAGATGGGAATTGGGCAAGTAAGTCTGCAAGTGCTTGGCTCTTAATAGCCTTGGGATTAACACAAGTGATGTCATATTCTGCTAGAGCCAAAAGCCATCTTATCATTCTTCCAGTCAGAGCGGGTTTGCTTAGCAAGTAGCGGACCGCATCACTCCGGGGTCACAACATAGATCCGGTGTGCCAAAAAATAGTGGCGCAACTTCCGCGCTGTGAAGATTAAGGCTAAACAATGCCTCTCAATTGGGGTATATCGCGACTCGACACCATTGACTTTGCGACTGATGTAATAGACTGGCTTCTCAATGCCATCTATGTTTTGGACAAGTAGAGCCCCAATAGACCGAGGTGTAAACGTCAGGTACAGTAGCAGAGGCTTGTTGGGTTGTAGGGCAATCATTGTAAGTGCTTTCTTCACCATATCAAATGCCTGCTGGTGTTCTTGCAACCATTCAACTTGCGATTCCCTTTCAGCAGTGTCCCAAAGGAAAAGGTTATCTCAGCATAGGCTGGAATGAACCTCTTGAGGTATGACACTTTGCCTAGGAATTTCTTCAAAGCCTTTTGAGAGTGTGGTGGTGGCATCTCCATGATCGATTTAATCTTATCCCCATCTGCTTCAATCCCCCGGTGGTGTACAAAAAAGCCAAGGAACTTGACGGCGGTAACTCTGAAGGCACACTTGAGAGGGTTCATCTTTAGGCAAAAGTTGCATCACCGCTGAAAAAAATTTCCATGTCGCAGAGGTGTCGGTTTGCCTGGGTAGACTTGACCACCAGACATCCACATATACTTCCACTTCATGATGCAACATGTCATGGAACACTGCAGTCATAGCCCGTTGGTAGGCTGCCCCCGCGTTTTTCAAACCAAAAGGCATCACCGTAGAGAAAAAATTTCCCAAGGGTGTTCTAAATGTTGTTTTTTCTGCATCTTCTGATGCCATTTTGATCTGGTTATAACCACTGAACCCATCCATAAAGGAGAACATCTTATGGCCCGCAGTAGAATCGACAAGTGTGTAAACATGGGGCAATGAAAACTCATCTTTCGGGTAGGCCTCATTCAATCAGGTTAGGAAAGTCTATGCAGACCCTGATCTGGCCGTTCTTCTTCTCCACAGGCACAATATTTGCTAGCCAAGTTGGGCATCGTATAGGCTCAATGAACTTGGCCCTCGACAACTTTTCTACCTCTTCCTTAATCTTTGCCTCAAGGTTAGGGTGATACTTTCAAGCATGTTGCTTTATTGGCTTAGAGTTGGGAAAAGTATCCAGGTGATGGGTAACAAGAGATGGGTCAAGACCAGGCATCTCATCGTATGTCCAAGCAAAGACGTCACTGTACCGCTTCAATAGTGTTATCAATTCTGCCTTAGCTGTTGGAGCCATTGTGTCGCTAATGAACACGGGGCTTGCTCTGCCTTGGTAAGTCGCTGAGGTTGACCTCAGCAAGTACCTCCTGCTGCGGTTTGGGTCTATCTTGCAAGCATTCAAGGGCGGGCTCAGGCGTCTCCACCAACTTTTCTTGGGACTCATCATCGTCACATTTATTTGTCTCGGGGCCAACCTCCCAAGGTATGAAGTCTGCCCTCCAAGACCCGTCATAGGTAGTAAACTGTCTTACCGCCCTCCTGTACCTTAATAATCTTGGGCGGAGGACTTGTGGACTTGCTGCTCCTCTTCTGCCCACTACTTTCTGGAGCAGCCTTTGCATCCCGAATGCCTTCCCATTTTGGCAATTTTACTCCTGCAACTTTACCGGTCCTTGGAGTTTCACCCGTTGACAACTCAGTAAAGAAAACTGCATTCGAATAGTGTGCCTCCTTAACCCCAAATGGCTGTTCAAACGCATTTATATGGTTACTGTGCGCTTTCCCAACTTTGCCTTCACGCATTGGTGATAACTCGACGGGATAGCTCCATATCGGTGCGTCCAAGCTCTGCCAAGTATCATGTGGCAATTTGTGTCCGCTTCAATCACATGAAACGTGGTTGCGGAACGGATCTCACCAACTGCTAAGTCCACGACTACATGGCCCTTGGTATCTTTTTTCTCGCCGCCAAAACCCGTCACAGTGATGGGTTAGCGAACCATCCTGGACTCTGGGACACCAGCCTTTGCAAAGTTGTCAGTAGTAATGATGCTTATGGACGCCTCCGCCATCAAGGAAATCACGCTTGAACTCTACATCATTGATGTATGCTGTGACAAAAAGATGACGATTATGGGAAAATGGGTATGCTCTGTCTGCCTCTGAAAAAGTAATGGCCCCATAAGCTTCCTGGATGCGCCGAGGCGCATACTCGTTAGCCTCAGTAACTTCATCATGGTGCACTTCAAAGATATTAATGAGGGCTTTTGTTACTTCCAACCTGGCGGCTTGGCTCAGCCCCAACTGGTCAAAGAAGGCGCGAAACTTAACAGAGTTTTGCAAGGCCTAGGCATTAGCATCCTCTGCGAATTTTGCCTCTACAGGTACTGTGTCAGGGAGCTGGCCGGTTGCAATTTCTTCTAACTCATCATAGTAAGACGCCACATGCACTTGATCACGCACAGACCCGAGATAGCCAATCATATAGGTACATTCTTCCCCTTCCCCTTGTGGTTAGGATAAGGGTCCTTCCGCACATCACGGTTACCGGCATCTTTGAACTTCAGCTCATTCGCGTCAACTTTCTTCTTGAAGATACTTTTCAAAGTCCAACAGTCCCTAGTAGGGTGTTTGGTGCTTCTGTGATAGACACAATAATCCGAGCTTTCTTTGCCCTTCTTGGTTGGAGGGACATCAACTGGAGGCAAGGTAAGTTCACCATCAGCTACCCATTCTTTAACCAGAGCCTTAATATTCTCAAGGCTGCAAGGACATGGATTTCTGTCCTCATAACTCTCTCTTCCAAGAGGACATCGCCTCCCCTTGCGAGCGGCTCCCTCCTGCAAAGGTTACCGCAGCAACTGTGCTACTGCGAGGGTAGCGGTGGCTGTCACGAGATCTGTGCAAGGTACCAGTGGTACTGAGGTTCCTAGCTGCCTCAGGCTGAAATGGTAGGCAGATTATGATTCACCAAGAAAATTTTGTAGTCGCGTATGGCACCCCTCCACACATATGCTGACTAAATGGGCCTCATCCACTGGTTCATGACAGTCAATAGCCTTATCTTGGAACCGCTTAACATAGTCCACTATATCTTCGCCCTCCTTTTGGACATCTCGCCCAAGGGTGAGGGTTGTAACTTTCTCTTGGACTTGGAAGAACTTTGTATCGAACTTGTTCATCATTCGAGTTGGGAGCCAAGTTCACATACCAACTGCAAGCCCTTTCAGTAAGTGGACTTGGAGAACTCCCGAAGGCGCAGAGAGTGGTCACTGCCATGGACACCAAGAGTTTCAATGAACCTCACCACCTGTTCTTTGGCATTGCCTTGTTTCCCATCAAACTTAATAAACTTAGGCACTGTATACCTAGTTGGATATGGCATGGTCAATATCTCCTGAGAGTATGGGGCCTTCACATCTGAGTCGGGGAGAGATGGGAGTTGCTTCTTGCTACGCTCTTGCTCAAGCATAGCTTGTACATCGGCTAGAGTAACAAAGTGAGTGGGCTGGAATGGTCCAGTCTGCTCCTGGGTAGTTGAACCAGCGGCCGCACCGTTCGCCTGAAGTACCACCGGAGGCACCTGGATCGGAGCCCGAACCTCAGGGAACAGGTTAGGCACTGGGTTTGGGACTGCTACGGGCGGAGGTGCTTGCGCTGGAGCTGGTCGAGAAGCCATGGCCATAATAGCCTCAGTGAGAGTTTGCAAAGTTGCCAGGATCTCCCTCTGCGTATCCTAGAGTGACTGAACTGCCTCAATCACAACACTCTGGTCACGGTCCTCCGCATGTGCTGCTCCGCCATTTGAAGAGCCTTGCTGAACTTCATCCTCTGCCATTTTTTCCAGTGAGGTATGTAAACCACTGCGGGTATGAACCATCAACAAAGCAGCCTCCCCAGCGGAGTCGCCAGAAATGTAGGGGGGTTCGAGGTTAGCGAAGGTGATTAGAGAGGCAAAACTATGCTAATGGTCCAAGAATGGTGGAAGTGGCTTGAGAATGAGCAGCAGCAACTGTCTGGAAGTTGGAGAGTGTGCAGCTGGGTGAGGGTGAAGCAAGTAGCTCAAGAAGAAATGTATGGCAGTGCCAAAATGGGCAGCATCTCCCCCAAATCCCCAAAATTCCTCTTGTTGAACCTTGAGAAATGGGTCCTATTTATATAGGTTTTCCCTTGGCACCAAGAGGACACCAAGTGGCCAAATAGAGAAAGGACATGTGTCCTAAATGATCACATGGAATATTCTGCCTTGAGCCACCAGGCTGAAGGTGCCACGTGGTTTTCTGCATGTACTGTGTACTATCTGTTTGCCTCCGCAACTACCTTTTTGAGCCTTAGCAAGTGTAGTTACGACGGGAGTGTTTGGCGCTGCAACTCCCTCTTGAGCCTCAGCAAGTGCAGTTGCGACGGGAGCGTTTGCCGCTGCACTTGCCTTTTCAGCTCGAACCTCAGAAAGTGCACTTGCAACGATAAACCTTGCTGCAGCACTTCCCTTCTCAGTTCTACTTGGCCACTGCATGCATTCTCAGGACTCCATTAGTCTGCTATCGACTATGTTCGTGCTCACTGCAGCAAAGCCTTCACCCTTAGCCACCTAACCACAAACTCCCCAGCTTCCCAGGGCGAAGGCCACAACCAAGCCTGCTATCAGCCGTGTTGTTCCTTAGTATCAAGCCCAAGGGGCTTCCTTGGTCCTGCCTGTGTGACTAAGGCAGGTCTTATGACCTGCGTAATGGAAAGGGAGTCCCTTATGCTCGGGCTACCCTGCTCCCATCTTCGCGAGATCGCCGCAATAAACTGGTACCCTGGGCCTGCTATCAGCTCCAACCAATAAGTCTTGGGGCCTGCTATCAGCCCTGGGCTAGTTATGCCTTGAGGCCTGCTATCAGCGCCAGGCATTACCCTCTCCTTGCAGAGGGGAAGCTTTTCCCAGAAGCTGTTATCACCTTGGCGGGATGTTCCCTCCGCAAGTTGGTTGCAGCGGTAGTAGTTGCTGCGGTAGTCATTACCCTCAACTTATTTATATATTTTTTTATATTGTCCATGATACAGTTGTTATAACTAACATTATTTTTTTGATGTTTCTTGAAATCAATCGTAAAAACTTGCATGAAATATTTTTGTAAAAATTTTTGATATTATAATTAATAAGTGCCTCTAATTTAATTTTTTGGCTTCGTCACTGGCCGTCAAAGCCTTTTTAAGAAAGCTGTGGAACTCTCTCGTCTCCACATCGCCGGCGTTGCTTTTTCTCCTGTCGGCACTCCTTCCGATTTGGCGACGGCGCTCTGCAACTTGAATTGGCATCCTGTGGATGTTTCGAAGTTTAACTTGTCGGATCTGAAAGAATATGCGAGTAATTTGGAGAAATAGCAGTCCTACTTATTGATGTCTCTTGAAGAGATGAAGAGTAAGAGACACAATTCATGGAAAGGAGATGATGAGGAAGTTGAATTCACTTTTGAAGAGCTCATGTCAGATGATTTGGATGTTGTTGTTCAGTTGTCTGAAGCAACGAAAAATAATGAAGAATGTGAAGCGATGGTGAGAGAATTGCTAGTTCGTGATCATGATTTGTTTACATTTCAGATGCACTTAAATGTATTTTTTAGATGCACTTAATTTAAATATATTTTGTTTGGATTTTAATTTTTTTGTGTAGATGAAATACGCAAAGTGCTTGATAAAATGAATGATTCAGATTATCGAAATGCGGCATGTTGTAGGCCTCATGGGCCAAAATAATGCTCTCTAATCCAAATTTTGAAATGAAAGGGATCTTCCTCTTAATTCGATTCCCTACTCCTCATGTGAATAAATTACATGGTTATTCATCTAGCCGACCACAATTTCTTCCTTATACCAGAAATTATTATGCTAGGCCTACTCCTCCAGATTTGTTATATGAGGAAACCTATATCCCTAATCAGGAAAGTTACCATGGTAAAACTATCTATGAATGGAATATCGATGGTGATTCTGAATATGCTATTCTTAAGAAGCTCCATCAGATGTTAATGTTTGCTACTATCTGTAGGCAATATAGTAATCAGGATCATGCCATTGCTAAATTTATTATTACTGGCTTCACCGGACAACTTAAAGGTTGGTGGGACAACGTAATTTCCCTTGCCCAACAAAATGAAATTCTTACATCCGTTAAAACTGAAATTGATCCTACTACCAATCAACCAGTTCAACACCAGGATGCTGTTTATACCCTCATCCAAACCATTATCCTTCATTTTATTGGAACTAGTACCAGTACTCAAGATCGCAGTCGCGAACTTCTCCAGAATCTCCGTTGCCCATCCCTTACCCATTTTCGCTGGTATAAGGATGTTTTCCTTATCAAAGTTATGCAACGCCCTGATGCTAACAGTGAACATTGGAAAGCCAAATTTATTGATGGCCTTCCTACCCTTTTTGCCGAACGCGTTAGGAAAAAACTTCGGGACCGCCATGACCGGATGTCTATTCCTTACGACCAGTACACTTATGGACAACTTTGTTCCATTATAACTGATGAAGGACTTTCTTTGTGTAATGATCTTAAACTTCATTACCAAATGAAACAACAGAACTTAACTGGTAGAAAAGAATTAGGTGAATTTTGTGACCAATTTGCCTATGAACCTGTAGTTCAGTATCCTCACAAAACTAGAAAAGTATCTCATAAGAAATCCTCCAAACAGTATCGAAAATCCCATAGGACTAGCCATCCTAAAACCAGTAAGAAGTTTTATTCTAAGAAACCTTCCACCAGTCGATCCACAGGAAAGAAGAAAAATAAATCTGAAATTAAATGTTATAAATGTGGACAAACAGGACACTATGCAAATAGATGTAAATCCAAAGCTAAAGCTAAAATTAATGAATTAATGTTAGATGATAAGCTTAAAGAACAGATAATTAATGCCCTAGAAGAAGAAGAGGAAAATTCATCTGACCATGAATCTCCATCTGAAGATGAGATTAATCAGTTATATTCTTCATCCTCTCCTAGTGATGAAGAACCAACAGAAACTTGCCCCTGTAGTACCAACCAGGAACAAATATCAGAAATTAATTACTGGAAATCCATTGTTGAAATGAATGGTTTAAACTTAGGAGAACCCAGTAGTATTAATGTTTTAACTGACACACAAAAAGATATGCTTGCTGTAGCAGACCAGATTCAGGATCCAGAAGTTAAACTGAAATATTTAAAAATGTGTTATGAACACCAACAAGCAGCACCAGAAACACCAAATATACCCGATTACTCTTATAATTTAAAACATGTGGTTGATAGAATACAAACTATCAAAACAGTTAGTAATCAACCAACTACAATTCAAGATCTGAAAATGGAAATAAATGTTTTAAAAACTGAAGTAAAACATTTACAAACAGCTAGTGCGGCAGCCATCAAAGATATTAAATATCTCCATACTCAACTGCCCCATAAACAGAAAGAAAAAGAAATAATTCAAGCAACTGAACAAAAACTTGAAGCTAAAACAGAAGAAAATCAGTATTTGTTACTAGTTAATCAAGTAACTTTCCAAAAATGGTATATCAAAGTATCATTTATGATTAAACCCGATTTTATTATTAAAGATGCTATTGCTTTGGTTGATAGTGGAGCCGATATGAACTGTATCCAAGAAGGTATAGTTCCAACCAGGTATTTTGAGAAAACTACTCAGAGTTTAACCAGTGCAAGTGGTAATTCCATGCAGATCAGGTATAAGATACCAGAAGCCTATATTTGTAATAATGATCTCTGTCTTCCAACATCATTTGTTTTAGTCAGAAATCTTGCTACAAACATTATTTTAGGCACACCATTTTTATGTCTGTTAATGCCTATTGACAAAATTGACTCAACAGGAATTTATTCCCAATTGCAGGGAAGATCTGTTATTTTTGAATTTATCACACAACCGTACACTAAAGAATTAGATCAAATTCGTGATTTAGTATCTTTTAAACAGAATCAAATCAATTTTCTTGCTAAAGAAGTCTCTTTTTTAACAACCGAACAAAGATTAAAACAACCTCCTTTGCAACAGAAAATCAAGATAATTGAAAAAGAATTTCAAACAGAAATTTGTGGTACTATTCCTAATGCTTTTTGGAATAGGAAAAAATATACCGTTACTTTACCATATGAACCCGATTTTGATGAAAAATATATTCCAACTAGAGCTCGCCCTAGCCAAATGAAAAAGGAATATATGGAATTATGTAAAACAGAAATTCAAAATCTTTTAGACAAAAAATTAATCCGACCTAGTCACTCTCCTTGGAGTTGTACCGCTTTTTATGTAAATAAAAATGCTGAAATTGAACGAGGCGTTCCTCGTCTTGTTATCAATTATAAACCGTTAAATGAAAAATTAAAATGGATCCGTTATCCTCTTCCTAATAAAAAAGATTTATTAGATCGTCTACAGGATGCAATCATATTTTCCAAATTTGATTTAAAATCAGGATATTGGCAAATTGAAATTGCTGAGCAGGATCGTTATAAAACTGCATTTACAGTACCATTTGGTCATTATGAATGGAATGTAATGCCTTTTGGTCTTAAAAATGCTCCATCTGAATTTCAACATATCATGAATGACATTTTTAATCCATTTTCTGAATTTACCTTGTCATATATTGATGATGTTTTAATTTATTCTTCATCAATAGAACAGCATATAAAACATCTTAACATTTTTAAACATGTTATCCATAAAAATGGTTTAGTTTTATCTGCTCCAAAAATGCAATTATTTCAAACTACTATCCGTTATCTTGGACATAATATTTCTAATGGAAGTATTATTCCAATTAACCGAAGTATTGAGTTTGCTTCTAAATTTCCTGATGAAATTAAGGACAAAACTCAATTACAAAGATTCTTAGGAAGTCTTAATTATATCCGTGATTATTATCCTAATGTTGCATCTGATTGCAGTATCCTATTTACCGACTTCGCAAAAATCCTCCCCCTTGGGGTCCTGAGCATACTACAGCAGTACAAAAAATTAAAGCTAAAGTCAAACAGTTACCATGTTTACAGTTACCCAATCCCAATTGGAAAAAAATTGTTGAAACAGACGCTTCTAATGAAGGATTTGGTGGGATCTTAAAGCAACTTAATCCCAAAACCCAGAAGGAAGAACTGTTAAGGTTCCATTCTGGACATTGGAATAAAGCCGCTTTAAATTACCCGACCATTAAACAGGAATGCTTAGCCATTGTTAAATGTGTTTTAAAATTTCAAGATGATCTTTTAAATCAGCATTTTCTCATCAGAGTTGATTGCTCTGCTGCTAAACAGATTTTTAAAAAAGATGTAAAAAATTTAACGTCTAAACAGATATTTCTTACCTGGCAAAGTTATTTATCTAATTTTGATTTTGATATTGAACATATTAAAGGTGAAAATAATTCTTTGCCTGATTTTTTAACCAGGGAATATCTGCAACAGACCGCTCCTGCAGAGGCGCATGACCAGTAGAGGCCATCGAGGTCGTGGCCGTGGCCGTGGTGGTCATACCCCACGCTATGAAACAGAATATCCGGTCCTCTCTCGAGGCCAAACCAGTACCCCATCCACCAAGGATATACTTCTGCAACCAGAAGATCCGTATACTCCTAACAGCATAACCGAGGAAACTGTCCTCTGGATTGATTCAGCCGATGAACAATGGATGCAAGATCCATGGGAACTGAAAAAACGATATCTGACCACTCAACAGTCACCTCCTCATTTCGATCAGTATCGATATATCTATGAACAAATCTTAACAGAAACTGGAGCTTGTGAATTTAAACACCATCTCCATGATCCGAATAAATCTAATAGCCCAATTTCCTTCAGTAAAATTACTATCCGTAATATTATGCCCATTGCTCAATGGGGTATTCATCCGCATACTTTACGAGATCTTGATCTTCGTAATAAACAGACCAAGTACACCTATTGGGATTATCAGGATGCTTTTACTCAGGTGTTTTACTACCAGAATCCTATCCGTTCCCATTCATGGTTTATCCGCATTTGCCCTGATGTTCTTAAACACGATGTCCCAAATTGGTTCCTCGTGTGGTGGGATAAATTTGGGTTGTCCCTTGATATTTTACCAGAAGAAATCCGCCATGCTTACAATGATTGGCATTATGCTTACTCTCGAGCATATGCCTATCTAAACAAAAACAGGGATTTGTCTATCAGTAAATCACTAGTCCATTTCTCTATCCGATTTAATATTCCCTGGATTTGGAAATGGGACTTTGCCTGTGATTACCAGAATAAGGTGCCTCGCCTAAAACGAATCTTTTTTGTTAAATGGTGGAATAAAGGCATGGATCCGATCATCACTGAAACCATAACAAAAATCAAAGAGCATGCTCAGGCATGTCGTGAAACAGTCAAGCAGTCAGCCATTCCTGCTCCACAACCAGCATTATCCAACAATCCGTTTATCCAGATCCAAAAAGAATTGAGAAACCAGTACCCTGATTTATCAGAAAATGAGATAATTCTTAAAAGTATGAATTTTCTCAAAGAACAGTTTCTCCAAACTATGCCCTCGGAAGATGATGTATCTATGAGGTCAGGTACCAGTCAGCCCTCATCCGAACCTGAAGTGGATCCAGCCGAACACGTGTTAGCTGGAGAAAGCCAACTACCTGATGATGATGAAGACACCCACTTTGGTGATTTCTGGGATGCCATGACAGATGTCCTCACAGAAAAGCTCGCCAAAAGCAACCGCAAAGGAAAACGACATGATTAGCTGTCGGCACAACCGGACAAATTCCCACTATCCGTTGCATTATCATAACAGCCAACGTCATGGATGACCTCAGCAGTTAGGATAAGATGTAATTTTGTCGGTCGTATGAAATTGTAACATCTGTCCCTCTCCTTTATCCGTTTTTCTGTTTATAAAAGGGATACCTCACCCTTGTTGAAGGCAGAGTATGTTTAAGTTTGAATTTTTAATTTCTCTCTTTCATTTTCTTTCCTTCCAAACCCCTCTTGTAAAATAGTGGTACTTCCTCAATAAAACTAGTATTTTTCTATGTATGCCCTCTGTCGATGCACTTGAACAGTATTTATTTCTTTTAGAATTTTGGAAAAATCAGAGAAATCATTACATTAATACACCAGTAGATTGGTATACCCAACCGTATATTTCTGCTCGTATAGCAGAGGCTGATCAGCATATAGCAGAACTTCAACAGTTGATCCAAGAACAGTTGGTGGCCTGGGCGGCCAGGAGGCCTCCTCCGCCTCCCCAACAGTAAGGTATATGAGGTCATATATGTTTTAATTTGTTTTCTTTATACCTGTATTATGTATGTATGTATTCCTGGCTTTGTGCTAATGTAAGGATAATTAATTGTTGAAGTTTGAGGTTAGTGGGACGTCACCCAAGTCGCGTTAGGTTAGGCCAAGTGCAGAGAGCGTGAGGACCGTTAATCCTGTAAATCGTTGACAGACGTGCTAACCATGTCAAGCCAAAACCTTTAGTGAGCACCTTTATTGGTATCAGAGCCAAGTTTAAATATATAGGTAATACTGGTATAAATTAAATAAATTATACATATATGACCACCAGGTAGCCATGACTGAACAAGAGAATACCGTAGCCATACCAGAAAATGAATCTGTTACTTCTTTAGGAAACACAATTTCCTCTCTAGCAGAAGCAGCCGAGATGGTAGCTTACCAGGATGTAAAAGATGCCTTAGATAAATGGACAATTCCACCTGTAGATCCAAAAACCATTTATAAGAAAGGAAAATTTCAATGGTTTAGTAAAACAATCATTAAAACTTTTGAACATGCATCATGTATTCAAACCAATGATGAAATAATCCGACTAATTCATATTAATGACTTTATTCCGTTTGTTAAAGACTATAAGTACATCCATATAGGTTTAGTACAAGTAGCCTTTAAACCTTTGACACTTTTAGGTCAAAACACCAGTATTCAGTGTACCCTCCGAGATGGAAGATGTCTCAATTGGAGAGCATCTCTTATGGGAGCTATTGAAACCAGTCTTTCCCATGGACCAGTATATTTTGATATATACCCGAACATAAGTATTTCTATGACTGATAGAAATATATCTGACCTTTTAGAACTTAGAGTTCTCACTCATGGATATGAGTATAAACCAGGATCCCCTCTTTTTTCAGTACATTCCCGCATTTACATAAAGGCTTTAACAACTTTAAATCCTTATGTAAGAAAAACAACTGAAAAAGAAAACACTGTATTAATTGAAACCAATTTATATAGTAGCCAAGTAGCTGTACCTAGACAAATTCCGTGGTCATCCATAACCTTTCCAGATCGATGGCATATTCCTAATGCCGTACCACCACAACCGATGATTCAGCATCATTTAGATGATGTTATCCAGACACAAGAAGGTAATGTTTATCTTCAATTCCAGAAACCTCAACTTACTCGAAGCACCTCTTCTAATGCTAGTTTTAGAACAGCCCCTCCAAGCCTGTCTAATAATAGCTTTAGAACTGCTAACAGAAGTTTTTCCAATAACAGTTTCCGTTCTATACCCCCTTATCGGGTTGATTTACCTGAATCTAGCCGACAATCTGTAGACTCTCTACAAATACCTGATAGACCACCTAGTAGACCTTCAAGTGATCCTCAAGAAGATCAACTAGATCCGATGACATCAGAAATACAAGGTATTAGATTTTCCAAAAATAGAATACCACATGGTGTTTATAGAGCACCAATTCAACCACCAGATAGCCCAACGGCCAGTGATATGAATTTTGAGATCTGATGGATTTTACACCAAACAGTGAAAATAGGAAATTAATAAATCAGGAATTTTATCAGGATAAAAATAAAGAATTTAGAGAATGGTATTTTACCACTCACACTCCAGAACAATTAAAACAGTATAAAACTCAATATTATCAACATCTTGAGTTACACCAGCAAATAATATTCTTTAAAGAATGGTTTCAATTTGAAATCCAGCCAAAACTAACTGTTATAGAAGACCAATTTAAGACATGGACAACAGCAGATGGTCAAGTTATAAATTCTATTCATCCACCTCCTCAGGCTTTAGAATTAGTCCCCAATGGGGAAACCACTAGGCAACCTCTAGTAGCCACAGCATATGTTGATGCACAATCTGGTAGATTCTCCACAAAAGAATTTGCTCAGCTTAAAGATTTAGGTACAATTATCCGCCAACATAATTATACAAATCTGATCTGTCAAACTATGAGTAAACAATTGACCAGAGTTGAAAATTTAGTTTCTACCTTTAAAGATAGAAGCCTAGCTCCACCCGTATCTGGGATTTCTCCCCTCCATCCGGTATCCATTAAACCACCATTAGAAATCAGTAATTTTAAACTTAAAGCACCTTTATTGGTATCAGAGCCAAAAGTGGTGGGATAAATTTGGGTTGTCCCTTGATATTTTACCAGAAGAAATCCGCCATGCTTACAATGATTGGCATTATGCTTACTCTCGAACATATGCCTATCTAAACAAAAACAGGGATTTGTCTATCAGTAAATCACTAGTCCATTTCTCTATCCGATTTAATATTCCCTGGATTTGGAAATGGGACTTTGCCTGTGATTACCAGAATAAGGTGCCTCGCCTAAAACGAATCTTTTTTGTTAAATGGTGGAATAAAGGCATGGATCCGATCATCACTGAAACCATAACAAAAATCAAAGAGCATGCTCAGGCATGTCGTGAAACAGTCAAGCAGTCAGCCATTCCTGCTCCACAACCAGCATTATCCAACAATGGATTTCCAGTAATTAATTTCTGATATTTGTTCCTGGTTGGTACTACAGGGGCAAGTTTCTGTTGGTTCTTCATCACTAGGAGAGGATGAAGAATATAACTGATTAATCTCATCTTCAGATGGAGATTCATGGTCAGATGAATTTTCCTCTTCTTCTTCTAGGGCATTAATTATCTGTTCTTTAAGCTTATCATCTAACATTAATTCATTAATTTTAGCTTTAGCTTTGGATTTACATCTATTTGCATAGTGTCCTGTTTGTCCACATTTATAACATTTAATTTCAGATTTATTTTTCTTCTTTCCTGTGGATCGACTGGTGGAAGGTTTCTTAGAATAAAACTTCTTACTGGTTTTAGGATGGCTAGTCCTATGGGATTTTCGATACTGTTTGGAGGATTTCTTATGAGATACTTTTCTAGTTTTGTGAGGATACTGAACTACAGGTTCATAGGCAAATTGGTCACAAAATTCACCTAATTCTTTTCTACCAGTTAAGTTCTGTTGTTTCATTTGGTAATGAAGTTTAAGATCATTACACAAAGAAAGTCCTTCATCAGTTATAATGGAACAAAGTTGTCCATAAGTGTACTGGTCGTAAGGAATAGACATCCGGTCATGGCGGTCCCGAAGTTTTTTCCTAACGCGTTCGGCAAAAAGGGTAGGAAGGCCATCAATAAATTTGGCTTTCCAATGTTCACTGTTAGCATCAGGGCGTTGCATAACTTTGATAAGGAAAACATCCTTATACCAGCGAAAATGGGTAAGGGATGGGCAACGGAGATTCTGGAGAAGTTCGCGACTGCGATCTTGAGTACTGGTACTAGTTCCAATAAAATGAAGGATAATGGTTTGGATGAGGGTATAAACAGCATCCTGGTGTTGAACTGGTTGATTGGTAGTAGGATCAATTTCAGTTTTAACGGATGTAAGAATTTCATTTTGTTGGGCAAGGGAAATTACGTTGTCCCACCAACCTTTAAGTTGTCCGGTGAAGCCAGTAATAATAAATTTAGCAATGGCATGATCCTGATTACTATATTGCCTACAGATAGTAGCAAACATTAACATCTGATGGAGCTTCTTAAGAATAGCATATTCAGAATCACCATCGATATTCCATTCATAGATAGTTTTACCATGGTAACTTTCCTGATTAGGGATATAGGTTTCCTCATATAACAAATCTGGAGGAGTAGGCCTAGCATAATAATTTCTGGTATAAGGAAGAAATTGTGGTCGGCTAGATGAATAACCATGTAATTTATTCACATGAGACGGTTCTTGAAAATTAAGTTGGATTTCATTAATTTGTTCTGGTGATAATTCTTCATTACTGGAGAATTCAGATCGCAACATGTTAATTGTTCCACTAGTGGATTCAGGTAAAATTTCTGGAGGATGAACATTTAGATGTTGCATTTTCTGTAACAGAGCATCCATAAATTCATTATCAGGTGCTTTAAGTTTAAAATTACTGATTTCTAATGGTGGTTTAATGGATACCGGATGGAGGGGAGAAATCCCAGATACGGGTGGAGCTAGGCTTCTATCTTTAAAGGTAGAAACTAAATTTTCAACTCTGGTCAATTGTTTACTCATAGTTTGACAGATCAGATTTGTATAATTATGTTGGCGGATAATTGTACCTAAATCTTTAAGCTGAGCAAATTCTTTTGTGGAGAATCTACCAGATTGTGCATCAACATATGCTGTGGCTACTAGAGGTTGCCTAGTGGTTTCCCCATTGGGGACTAATTCTAAAGCCTGAGGAGGTGGATGAATAGAATTTATAACTTGACCATCTGCTGTTGTCCATGTCTTAAATTGGTCTTCTATAACAGTTAGTTTTGGCTGGATTTCAAATTGAAACCATTCTTTAAAGAATATTATTTGCTGGTGTAACTCAAGATGTTGATAATATTGAGTTTTATACTGTTTTAATTGTTCTGGAGTGTGAGTGGTAAAATACCATTCTCTAAATTCTTTATTTTTATCCTGATAAAATTCCTGATTTATTAATTTCCTATTTTCACTGTTTGGTGTAAAATCCATCAGATCTCAAAATTCATATCACTGGCCGTTGGGCTATCTGGTGGTTGAATTGGTGCTCTATAAACACCATGTGGTATTCTATTTTTGGAAAATCTAATACCTTGTATTTCTGATGTCATCGGATCTAGTTGATCTTCTTGAGGATCACTTGAAGGTCTACTAGGTGGTCTATCAGGTATTTGTAGAGAGTCTACAGATTGTCGGCTAGATTCAGGTAAATCAACCCGATAAGGGGGTATAGAACGGAAACTGTTATTGGAAAAACTTCTGTTAGCAGTTCTAAAGCTATTATTAGACAGGCTTGGAGGGGCTGTTCTAAAACTAGCATTAGAAGAGGTGCTTCGAGTAAGTTGAGGTTTCTGGAATTGAAGATAAACATTACCTTCTTGTGTCTGGATAACATCATCTAAATGATGCTGAATCATCGGTTGTGGTGGTACGGCATTAGGAATATGCCATCGATCTGGAAAGGTTATGGATGACCACGGAATTTGTCTAGGTACAGCTACTTGGCTACTATATAAATTGGTTTCAATTAATACAGTGTTTTCTTTTTCAGTTGTTTTTCTTACATAAGGATTTAAAGTTGTTAAAGCCTTTATGTAAATGCGGGAATGTACTGAAAAAAGAGGGGATCCTGGTTTATACTCATATCCATGAGTGAGAACTCTAAGTTCTAAAAGGTCAGATATATTTCTATCAGTCATAGAAATACTTATGTTCGGGTATATATCAAAATATACTGGTCCATGGGAAAGACTGGTTTCAATAGCTCCCATAAGAGATGCTCTCCAATTGAGGCATCTTCCATCTCGGAGGGTACACTGAATACTGGTGTTTTGACCTAAAAGTGTCAAAGGTTTAAAGGCTACTTGTACTAAACCTATATGGATGTACTTATAGTCTTTAACAAACGGAATAAAGTCATTAATATGAATTAGTCGGATTATTTCATCATTGGTTTGAATACATGATGCATGTTCAAAAGTTTTAATGATTGTTTTACTAAACCATTGAAATTTTCCTTTCTTATAAATGGTTTTTGGATCTACAGGTGGAATTGTCCATTTATCTAAGGCATCTTTTACATCCTGGTAAGCTACCATCTCGGCTGCTTCTGCTAGAGAGGAAATTGTGTTTCCTAAAGAAGTAACAGATTCATTTTCTGGTATGGCTACGGTATTCTCTTGTTCAGTCATGGCTACCTGGTGGTCATATATGTATAATTTATTTAATTTATACCAGTATTACCTATATATTTAAACTTGGCTCTGATACCAATAAAGGTGCTCACTAAAGGTTTTGGCTTGACATGGTTAGCACGTCTGTCAACGATTTACAGGATTAATGGTCCTCACGCTCTCTGCACTTGGCCTAACCTAACGCGACTTGGGTGACGTCCCACTAACCTCAAACTTCAACAATTAATTATCCTTACATTAGCACAAAGCCAGGAATACATACATACATAATACAGGTATAAAGAAAACAAATTAAAACATATATGACCTCATATACCTTACTGTTGGGGAGGCGGAGGAGGCCTCCTGGCCGCCCAGGCCACCAACTGTTCTTGGATCAACTGTTGAAGTTCTGCTATATGCTGATCAGCCTCTGCTATACGAGCAGAAATATACGGTTGGGTATACCAATCTACTGGTGTATTAATGTAATGATTTCTCTGTTTTTTCCAAAATTCTAAAAGAAATAAATACTGTTCAAGTGCATCGACAGAGGGCATACATAGAAAAATACTAGTTTTATTGAGGAAGTACCACTATTTTACAAGAGGGGTTTGGAAGGAAAGAAAATGAAAGAGAGAAATTTAAAATTCAAACTTAAACATACTCTGCCTTCAACAAGGGTGAGGTATCCCTTTTATAAACAGAAAAACGGATAAAGGAGAGGGACAGATGTTACAATTTCATACGACCGACAAAATTACATCTTATCCTAACTGCTGAGGTCATCCATGACGTTGGCTGTTATGATAATGCAACGGATAGTGGGAATTTGTCCGGTTGTGCCGACAGCTAATCATGTCGTTTTCCTTTGCGGTTGCTTTTGGCGAGCTTTTCTGTGAGGACATCTGTCATGGCATCCCAGAAATCACCAAAGTGGGTGTCTTCATCATCATCAGGTAGTTGGCTTTCTCCAGCTAACACGTGTTCGGCTGGATCAACTTCAGGTTCGGATGAGGGCTGACTGGTACCTGACCTCATGGATACATCATCTTCCGAGGGCATAGTTTGGAGAAACTGTTCTTTGAGAAAATTCATACTTTTAAGAATTATCTCATTTTCTGATAAATCAGGGTACTGGTTTCTCAATTCTTTTTGGATCTGGATAAACGGATTGTTGGATAATGCTGGTTGTGGAGCAGGAATGGCTGACTGCTTGACTGTTTCACGACATGCCTGAGCATGCTCTTTGATTTTTGTTATGGTTTCAGTGATGATCGGATCCATGCCTTTATTCCACCATTTAACAAAAAAGATTCGTTTTAGGCGAGGCACCTTATTCTGGTAATCACAGGCAAAGTCCCATTTCCAAATCCAGGGAATATTAAATCGGATAGAGAAATGGACTAGTGATTTACTGATAGACAAATCCCTGTTTTTGTTTAGATAGGCATATGTTCGAGAGTAAGCATAATGCCAATCATTGTAAGCATGGCGGATTTCTTCTGGTAAAATATCAAGGGACAACCCAAATTTATCCCACCACACGAGGAACCAATTTGGGACATCGTGTTTAAGAACATCAGGGCAAATGCGGATAAACCAAGAATGGGAACGGATAGGATTCTGGTAGTAAAACACCTGAGTAAAAGCATCCTGATAATCCCAATAGGTGTACTTGGTCTGTTTATTACGAAGATCAAGATCTCGTAAAGTATGCGGATGAATACCCCATTGAGCAATGGGCATAATATTACGGATAGTAATTTTACTGAAGGAAATTGGGCTATTAGATTTATTCGGATCATGGAGATGGTGTTTAAATTCACAAGCTCCAGTTTCTGTTAAGATTTGTTCATAGATATATCGATACTGATCGAAATGAGGAGGTGACTGTTGAGTGGTCAGATATCGTTTTTTCAGTTCCCATGGATCTTGCATCCATTGTTCATCGGCTGAATCAATCCAGAGGACAGTTTCCTCGGTTATGCTGTTAGGAGTATACGGATCTTCTGGTTGCAGAAGTATATCCTTGGTGGATGGGGTACTGGTTTGGCCTCGAGAGAGGACCGGATATTCTGTTTCATAGCGTGGGGTATGACCACCACGGCCACGGCCACGACCTCGATGGCTTCTACTGGTCATGCGCCTCTGCAGGAGCGGTCTGTTGCAGATATTCTCTGGTTAAAAAATCAGGCAAAGAATTATTTTCACCTTTAATATGTTCAATATCAAAATCAAAATTAGATAAATAACTTTGCCAGGTAAGAAATATCTGTTTAGACGTTAAATTTTTTACATCTTTTTTAAAAATCTGTTTAGCAGCAGAGCAATCAACTCTGATGAGAAAATGCTGATTTAAAAGATCATCTTGAAATTTTAAAACACATTTAACAATGGCTAAGCATTCCTGTTTAATGGTCGGGTAATTTAAAGCGGCTTTATTCCAATGTCCAGAATGAAAGTGTACTGGTCGTAAGGAATAGACATCCGGTCATGGCGGTCCCGAAGTTTTTTCCTAACGCGTTCGGCAAAAAAGGTAGGAAGGCCATCAATAAATTTGGCTTTCCAATGTTCACTGTTAGCATCAGGGCGTTGCATAACTTTGATAAGGAAAACATCCTTATACCAGCGAAAATGGGTAAGGGATGGGCAACGGAGATTCTGGAGAAGTTCGCGACTAGAATTTCATTTTGTTGGGCAAGGGAAATTACGTTGTCCCACCAACCTTTAAGTTGTCCGGTGAAGCCAGTAATAATAAATTTAGCAATGGCATGATCCTGATTACTATATTGCCTACAGATAGTAGCAAACATTAACATCTGATGGAGCTTCTTAAGAATAGCATATTCAGAATCACCATCGATATTCCATTCATAGATAGTTTTACCATGGTAACTTTCCTGATTAGGGATATAGGTTTCCTCATATAACAAATCTGGAGGAGTAGGCCTAGCATAATAATTTCTGGTATAAGGAAGAAATTGTGGTCGGCTAGATGAATAACCATGTAATTTATTCACATGAGACGGTTCTTGAAAATTAAGTTGGATTTCATTAATTTGTTCTGGTGATAATTCTTCATTACTGGAGAATTCAGATCGCAACATGTTAATTGTTCCACTAGTGGATTCAGGTAAAATTTCTGGAGGATGAACATTTAGATGTTGCATTTTCTGTAACAGAGCATCCATAAATTCATTATCAGGTGCTTTAAGTTTAAAATTACTGATTTCTAATGGTGGTTTAATGGATACCGGATGGAGGGGAGAAATCCCAGATACGGGTGGAGCTAGGCTTCTATCTTTAAAGGTAGAAACTAAATTTTCAACTCTGGTCAATTGTTTACTCATAGTTTGACAGATCAGATTTGTATAATTATGTTGGCGGATAATTGTACCTAAATCTTTAAGCTGAGCAAATTCTTTTGTGGAGAATCTACCAGATTGTGCATCAACATATGCTGTGGCTACTAGAGGTTGCCTAGTGGTTTCCCCATTGGGGACTAATTCTAAAGCCTGAGGAGGTGGATGAATAGAATTTATAACTTGACCATCTGCTGTTGTCCATGTCTTAAATTGGTCTTCTATAACAGTTAGTTTTGGCTGGATTTCAAATTGAAACCATTCTTTAAAGAATATTATTTGCTGGTGTAACTCAAGATGTTGATAATATTGAGTTTTATACTGTTTTAATTGTTCTGGAGTGTGAGTGGTAAAATACCATTCTCTAAATTCTTTATTTTTATCCTGATAAAATTCCTGATTTATTAATTTCCTATTTTCACTGTTTGGTGTAAAATCCATCAGATCTCAAAATTCATATCACTGGCCGTTGGGCTATCTGGTGGTTGAATTGGTGCTCTATAAACACCATGTGGTATTCTATTTTTGGAAAATCTAATACCTTGTATTTCTGATGTCATCGGATCTAGTTGATCTTCTTGAGGATCACTTGAAGGTCTACTAGGTGGTCTATCAGGTATTTGTAGAGAGTCTACAGATTGTCGGCTAGATTCAGGTAAATCAACCCGATAAGGGGGTATAGAACGGAAACTGTTATTGGAAAAACTTCTGTTAGCAGTTCTAAAGCTATTATTAGACAGGCTTGGAGGGGCTGTTCTAAAACTAGCATTAGAAGAGGTGCTTCGAGTAAGTTGAGGTTTCTGGAATTGAAGATAAACATTACCTTCTTGTGTCTGGATAACATCATCTAAATGATGCTGAATCATCGGTTGTGGTGGTACGGCATTAGGAATATGCCATCGATCTGGAAAGGTTATGGATGACCACGGAATTTGTCTAGGTACAGCTACTTGGCTACTATATAAATTGGTTTCAATTAATACAGTGTTTTCTTTTTCAGTTGTTTTTCTTACATAAGGATTTAAAGTTGTTAAAGCCTTTATGTAAATGCGGGAATGTACTGAAAAAAGAGGGGATCCTGGTTTATACTCATATCCATGAGTGAGAATTCTAAGTTCTAAAAGGTCAGATATATTTCTATCAGTCATAGAAATACTTATGTTCGGGTATATATCAAAATATACTGGTCCATGGGAAAGACTGGTTTCAATAGCTCCCATAAGAGATGCTCTCCAATTGAGGCATCTTCCATCTCGGAGGGTACACTGAATACTGGTGTTTTGACCTAAAAGTGTCAAAGGTTTAAAGGCTACTTGTACTAAACCTATATGGATGTACTTATAGTCTTTAACAAACGGAATAAAGTCATTAATATGAATTAGTCAGATTATTTCATCATTGGTTTGAATACATGATGCATGTTCAAAAGTTTTAATGATTGTTTTACTAAACCATTGAAATTTTCCTTTCTTATAAATGGTTTTTGGATCTACAGGTGGAATTGTCCATTTATCTAAGGCATCTTTTACATCCTGGTAAGCTACCATCTCGGCTGCTTCTGCTAGGGAGGAAATTGTGTTTCCTAAAGAAGTAACAGATTCATTTTCTGGTATGGCTACGGTATTCTCTTGTTCAGTCATGGCTACCTGGTGGTCATATATGTATAATTTATTTAATTTATACCAGTATTACCTATATATTTAAACTTGGCTCTGATACCAATAAAGGTGCTCACTAAAGGTTTTGGCTTGACATGGTTAGCACGTCTGTCAACGATTTACAGGATTAATGGTCCTCACGCTCTCTGCACTTGGCCACACAAAGAAAGTCCTTCATCAGTTATAATGGAACAAAGTTGTCCATAAGTGTACTGGTCGTAAGGAATAGACATCCGGTCATGGCGGTCAGGTAATACTGGTATAAATTAAATAAATTATACATATATGACCACCAGGTAGCCATGACTGAACAAGAGAATACCGTAGCCATACCAGAAAATGAATCTGTTACTTCTTTAGGAAACACAATTTCCTCCCTAGCAGAAGCAGCCGAGATGGTAGCTTACCAGGATGTAAAAGATGCCTTAGATAAATGGACAATTCCACCTGTAGATCCAAAAACCATTTATAAGAAAGGAAAATTTCAATGGTTTAGTAAAACAATCATTAAAACTTTTGAACATGCATCATGTATTCAAACCAATGATGAAATAATCCGACTAATTCATATTAATGACTTTATTCCGTTTGTTAAAGACTATAAGTACATCCATATAGGTTTAGTACAAGTAGCCTTTAAACCTTTGACACTTTTAGGTCAAAAACACCAGTATTCAGTGTACCCTCCGAGATGGAAGATGCCTCAATTGGAGAGCATCTCTTATGGGAGCTATTGAAACCAGTCTTTCCCATGGACCAGTATATTTTGATATATACCCGAACATAAGTATTTCTATGACTGATAGAAATATATCTGACCTTTTAGAACTTAGAATTCTCACTCATGGATATGAGTATAAACCAGGATCCCCTCTTTTTTCAGTACATTCCCGCATTTACATAAAGGCTTTAACAACTTTAAATCCTTATGTAAGAAAAACAACTGAAAAAGAAAACACTGTATTAATTGAAACCAATTTATATAGTAGCCAAGTAGCTGTACCTAGACAAATTCCGTGGTCATCCATAACCTTTCCAGATCGATGGCATATTCCTAATGCCGTACCACCACAACCGATGATTCAGCATCATTTAGATGATGTTATCCAGACACAAGAAGGTAATGTTTATCTTCAATTCCAGAAACCTCAACTTACTCGAAGCACCTCTTCTAATGCTAGTTTTAGAACAGCCCCTCCAAGCCTGTCTAATAATAGCTTTAGAACTGCTAACAGAAGTTTTTCCAATAACAGTTTCCGTTCTATACCCCCTTATCGGGTTGATTTACCTGAATCTAGCCGACAATCTGTAGACTCTCTACAAATACCTGATAGACCACCTAGTAGACCTTCAAGTGATCCTCAAGAAGATCAACTAGATCCGATGACATCAGAAATACAAGGTATTAGATTGTCCCTTGATATTTTACCAGAAGAAATCCGCCATGCTTACAATGATTGGCATTATGCTTACTCTCGAACATATGCCTATCTAAACAAAAACAGGGATTTGTCTATCAGTAAATCACTAGTCCATTTCTCTATCCGATTTAATATTCCTGGATTTGGAAATGGGACTTTGCCTGTGATTACCAGAATAAGGTGCCTCGCCTAAAACGAATCTTTTTTGTTAAATGGTGGAATAAAGGCATGGATCCGATCATCACTGAAACCATAACAAAAATCAAAGAGCATGCTCAGGCATGTCGTGAAACAGTCAAGCAGTCAGCCATTCCTGCTCCACAACCAGCATTATCCAACAATCCGTTTATCCAGATCCAAAAAGAATTGAGAAACCAGTACCCTGATTTATCAGAAAATGAGATAATTCTTAAAAGTATGAATTTTCTCAAAGAACAGTTTCTCCAAACTATGCCCTCGGAAGATGATGTATCTATGAGGTCAGGTACCAGTCAGCCCTCATCCGAACCTGAAGTGGATCCAGCCGAACACGTGTTAGCTGGAGAAAGCCAACTACCTGATGATGATGAAGACACCCACTTTGGTGATTTCTGGGATGCCATGACAGATGTCCTCACAGAAAAGCTCGCCAAAAGCAACCGCAAAGGAAAACGACATGATTAGCTGTCGGCACAACCGGACAAATTCCCACTATCCGTTGCATTATCATAACAGCCAACGTCATGGATGACCTCAGCCGTTAGGATAAGATGTAATTTTGTCGGTCGTATGAAATTGTAACATCTGTCCCTCTCCTTTATCCGTTTTTCTGTTTATAAAAGGGATACCTCACCCTTGTTGAAGGCAGAGTATGTTTAAGTTTGAATTTTAAATTTCTCTCTTTCATTTTCTTTCCTTCCAAACCCCTCTTGTAAAATAGTGGTACTTCCTCAATAAAACTAGTATTTTTCTATGTATGCCCTCTGTCGATGCACTTGAACAGTATTTATTTCTTTTAGAATTTTGGAAAAAACAGAGAAATCATTACATTAATACACCAGTAGATTGGTATACCCAACCGTATATTTCTGCTCGTATAGCAGAGGCTGATCAGCATATAGCAGAACTTCAACAGTTGATCCAAGAACAGTTGGTGGCCTGGGCGGCCAGGAGGCCTCCTCCGCCTCCCCAACAGTAAGGTATATGAGGTCATATATGTTTTAATTTGTTTTCTTTATACCTGTATTATGTATGTATGTATTCCTGGCTTTGTGCTAATGTAAGGATAATTAATTGTTGAAGTTTGAGGTTAGTGGGACGTCACCCAAGTCGCGTTAGGTTAGGCCAAGTGCAGAGAGCGTGAGGACCATTAATCCTGTAAATCGTTGACAGACGTGCTAACCATGTCAAGCCAAAACCTTTAGTGAGCACCTTTATTGATACCCTTTATTGGTATCAGATGCACTTAATTTAAATATATTTTGTTTGGATTTTAATTTTTTTGTGTAGATGAAATACGCAAAGTGCTTGATAAAATGAATGATTCAGATTATCGAAATGCGGCATGTTGTAGGCCTCATGGGCCAAAATAATGCTCTCTAATCCAAATTTTGAAATGAAAGGGATCTTCCTCTTAATTCGATTCCCTACTCCCTATGAAACCTCTTAAATTAGAGAGAGAAAAAAAAAGAATCACTAATGTAGTTATTTTATATGAGGGAATTCTCTTCGATTCACTCTTAAATTAGAGATAGAGAAAAAAACAAAACCACTAATGTAGTTATTTTATATGAGGAAATTCTCTCCAGTCCATAATTTGAATTGAAGAGCACTATTTAGTCTTATGAGGTCTGTCATAGATCTCGTTTTGATAATTCGAACTATTAAAGATGTTAGAGCTGAATTTAGATCAGTGGCTCATGGAATTTGTCAAGCTTTGTGGATCGAGAGATTATTGGAAGACTTAAAAATTCCAAGAACATCACCAATGGAAGTTTACTGTAACAACAAGGCAGCAAATGCAATTGCTCATAATCTGGTTCTTCACAACAGAACTAAGCATGTGGAAGTCGACAAGCACTTTATCAAAGAAAAGATTGAGAAGGGATTGATCTACATGTCTTATATACCCACTGCGGAACAGATTTTCGATGTTCTTACAAAGGGACTACACAAGAGGCAGTTCGACCACCTAATCTACAAGTTGGCCATGGAAGACATACTCAAGCCAGCTTGAGGGGGAGTGTTGGAAATGGGAAGAAAATAATTCTGCCAGGATATGGCTGAATTCTTTAGGATATCACAGCTGTAAATATCTAGATTTAGTCAATACTATAGAATAGGAAAGTTTATATTTAGAATTAGAATTAGTAGCTAAATAGTAGCTAATCAGTCCTCAGAATCAGTAGCTAATCAGTCCCTTATTTTATGCCATGTATCTCCTATTAATAGAGGTGTTGTGTGTACATTGTTTAAATATGAGAATAAGAAATATTATTCTTTCTAGCTTTCATTCAAAATAATAAAATCCAGTTTTCCAACTAGTACCAAGCATGTAGATTTTGAATTTCTGAACAAATTTAATTAAGGCATTTCAAAATGGCCTATTTGACTGATCAATAAATTAATGGAAGGAAAATAACACGGTGCAGCTGTTAATAGAGTAAGTAGAACTTCAATTGGCGAACAATAATGCAAGACCCCAAATGTTCTAGCAAACACTCACATGGGTGTTGGTCCCACACCCATGTGAGTGGTAGATTTTTTGGTTAATTTTTTCGTATCCCTAGGCATTTTGCTCATTGGTGAAATATGGCAAGAGACGAAAACCACAAAAGAAAGACACGAAAAGGAGCATAATGTAACTACTAGGGAATACTGAAAAACAAACTCACTTGGTAAGTCAACGAGAGATGGAAATAAGCTGAACAAATGATCCAAGAGACATCAATGCTGGAAACACACTTAGAAACGATTTTTCTGATCTGCATCAAAAAATAAAACAGAAAAAAAATATATGTATGAAAGTCAGTAATGCCCTTCACTGCAAATTAAGTCCACAGTATCTCCGAAAGCATTCTTTTAGATCCTCCTTTTTGAAATTAAACATATGTGTTTAGTTGTCAAAATTTCCATTAAGCTCAATCAGTTTCAATGTGAAATTACTATACCATGTTTTGTTCCAACAAGGTCAGGAAGGTGCATAATAACTTTAAACATACAAAATAAGGTGTGGCATCACATAAGCAACGAAATTTATTTCTGAAGTAGCATTGACAAGACAAAAATAAAATAAAACTACAATTATGAATACCAATATATATGAAGGGTCTTGCTAAAAAGTGCCCTGGGACACGAAAAGTAGACCAAAAAATAAATTTGAAAACACAAGACACTTCTTATTAAATTCAATGCAGTTTTTATTGAAATTAATGCACTTCTTTTAACTGTTTGACCTATTTTCAAGACACTTCCTTATTTCAATCCCAATATTCAGCACTTTTAGCATTTGTCATATACAAATATCAAGTTATAAGGACACAACAATTGCACGAATTATAACTAAGATCATTCCAATAAAATAAATGAAATATATCTTTTAAGAACGGAACCAAAAAGATGACACAAGGAACTTACTTCTCTACATTTCATGAGCTTTAGCATTAATGGGAAAAACTACAAATGCAAGACTGATGTTAGAGGAGGATAAGTTACCAAAATATTTGATATACATGTTTCATATTTCTTCTTTTCTACTTCTAAATCTGAAAATTCAGTCAAATAAAGAAACTAAATCCTATGCAAAGAATCATGCCAATCTCAAATCATACCTAAGGGAGTAATGTAGGGAAATTAGTTAGAAGTTTTCTCTTGTTAAGATTTCGAAAGTCAGTGTAGCAGCAACAACAGGGTCTAAAAATTCACTGCAATCGAACATTGGAAGAGTGATTTTCAAATATGATTTATCATATGATATGCATAAATAGAGAATAATTGTTAGATGAAATCATAATTTCATTTTTTCCCCACAAATAAACTATTGTGAAAGGACTACAAACTAAACCATCTTTACCGGCTCAAACATGAATGAATGAAGGTCCTCCTACTGGGATCAGCATCATGTAGAACCACCTCACCAAAATAAAGAAAAAATAGACAAATTTCCTGAGTAAAACTGTAGAATAAAAGAACAATGCTTACATTAGCACATATGTAAGCATAATGATGAGGGGAGGAACTAGGAGAGGCAAATATGAAGCACCAAAAATACTTCAACATTCCAAATAAATAGTAACTACAAGTTAATAACACCTGCAATAAATTTATGGTCATTTTTTTCCATGTTTTGTTTGGTTCTGTTTTGAATGAGAACGATCATGGCTCGAGCTTTGACAGCTTCTTAAGCTAGACAAGGTCTCTTCTTTTTTTTTTATAACAAAACAACTAACTCATTGCAGCAAGCAAACATATAAATTCTTCTTAAAGAAAGTATTTTCTCCCCCCAACCTAAACGATGCATTGTCCTCAATGTAAAAAACAAAATCACAAAGGTTAGGAGATTACCTTAAATAATGAACCATGTCTATATATATATATTATTTTTTTTTGAGCGTCAACAAAAATTTTATTAAAAAAGAAAAGATGAAAAAAACACAAGGGAAAAAAATTACAAACAAAAAACTAACAACTCCTAAAAGTAACATTGCTTTTATTATTATGTTTATGGGTCTCGATAAATAGGGTCTTTTAATTCAATGGACTCCTCTCCTCTTCAGGTGGGAAATTCTCCAAAACTGGTTTAAGACGTTGGCCAGTCACTTTAAAAACATTACCATTCCTGGGATTTTCAATCTCAACGGCCCCATGAGAAAAAACAATTTTAACTATAAAAGGGCCGGTCCATCTAGATCTCAATTTACCGGGAAACAAATGTAGTCTAGTTTTATACAAAAGAACCTTTTTGTGAAGGCTCAACAATTCATTTGAGTACAAACAATATTAACATTAAAAACATATCATATACAATGACACGTGGAGCACAAGTCAATCAACTGGGGGCCCTTTTTTCTTTCAAAACAGCACCCCTTTCTGCTCCCTTATCTACAAAAATATGAAATCTTGCCTTTAGGCAATAGCAATATTATCTTTTATTCGATGAAAAGCTACAAACACAAGACCGTTGTGAGTAAAAAGGTATATATATTATGTAGAGGGTTAGAAAATTAAGATAAAAATTACCATCTTGTTGCGCTGAATTCGAGCAGCCCAAGCACCCTTGACAACATTGCGGTCAGATCTAGTGTTCTTGCTATTATCTAAGTCACCCAATATATATTACATAAAAGGAACAAATAAGGAACAAAAGATGGGTAGTAATTAAAAGGAAAAACAAATAAATATTTGAAGAGCAAAATCAAAATATAAAAGGACTGGAGGTACAATGAAATCTTGTCTAACCTTTGAGAGAGGTTTTGTGGATGTTATGAGATGATTTCAAAGCAAACCGAGTCTTATGGGCCTGGTTGAGCAATTTATATTGTTGATGGCTCAAATGTAGTTTTTCTAAAAATTTAAATTAAATAAATTAAATCACAATTAAATATAAATTGAGAGAATGAATATAATATCCAAAATTCCTAGAATAACTACGTAATTTTAAGCATTCATCACACCTCCCAAGGTTAAAGAACCAGTCATGAATTTCACAACCTTAACAAGATAATCAATCAAAGTTCAAAAGACTAGCAGCAAGTAAAGATATTGCATGACATTCAAAATTTGGAGTGTGTGAAAAAAGTTCAACCAACACAGACACAACCTTAGCCTTAAAGTGAAATATTACCCAAATCTCTTTCTGAAACATGCTTCGACTCAAATCTCACCAGTTATTGCACTAAACAAATAAATCACTCAGAATATGGTGCAAAAATTGCTCTCAATATATGCGAGTAGAACAATGTAAATCAAAGGCAAAATATCCCGCATACTACTTTTTTTGAAAAACGCTAATATGAAAGAATAAATAAATAGTCTCATGAATGGAATATCAAATACTGAGAAATAAAATTTCTAGAAATGTTACCCACAAACGTCAAAAAATTTCTTTACTCGAAGGATTTCTTTCGTTCTCATGCTAAAGTTCAAGAACAAGTCATGAATTTCACAACCTTAACAAGATAACCAATCAAAGTTCAAGACACTAGCAGCAAGTACAGATATCTCATGACATTCAAAATTTGGCGTGTGAAAAAGTTTAGCCAACACATACACAACCTTAGCCTTAAAGTGAAATATAACCCAAATCTCTTTCTGAAACATGCTTCGACTCAAATCTCACCAGTTATTGCACTCAACAAATAAATCACTCAGAATATGGTGTAAAAATTACTCTCAATATATGCGAGTAGAATAATGTAAATCAAAGGCAAAATATCCCGCATACTAATTTTTTGGAAAAACGCTATAATGAAAGAATAAATAAATAGTCTCATGAATGGAATATCAAATACTGAGAATTAAAATTACCACACCATCACCCCAATCCATCATGTCCACTTGTAAACTATACCACTCGATCAAATAGGACTTTTATTTGGTTGTAATGCTTGGGTTGAGGAATTACGAAAAAATAATAAAAAGCCAAAGGTGAATAAAAAAAAGGACGTCTGAGAGACAATTGGCATAAAAATAAACACAATTAGAGCATTATTCCAAATGCCTTGCTCTTTCTATTACTTTTCTTTTTGTCTTTTTCAACTTCCTCCTCCTGCTTTTTTTTTTTCTTTTTGTTTTTTTTTTTCCCTTCATTGAACACTATTTATTTCTTATTCTTTTTTTCAGCTTTTCTCCTTTTTTTCTTTTTTCTTTTTTTTCAAACAAATTTGCCATTGTCAAACTCAAATAATCCCATGTATCTACAAAAATAAAAAGTAAGTATGGGTTGTGGGGTTAAACAAAGAAAGGCTAACATAAAGGCTCAAATTGGTTTCTAATGGTTCATGGAGTAATAATAAAAGAAAGAAAAATAAATAAAAGGCTCAAAGAAACAAAGATGGCCTAAAATCATCTCTCAAGAATTAGTATGGTCCTTCAACTTTCATGATCTCAAGGGAATAAAAGTGTCATAACAAATTGATTTATTCTCAGCATTCAACCAAAATAAAGAAATAATGAGACTAAACAACAAATTAATGTCCTTCCAAAGAAAATTAAGAGTAGATGTATAGTAACCCTCCAATAAATGATTGGCACAAAACTCACAGGGTTAAAAGTCTCCACTATCATTCTTCAAGATTTTCAAGTCATATCCACTTATCAACTAAAAATCATATTCATGTGGCTAAAGTGCAGTGCAATTATTTCCAAATACGAACACATGAAATACTTTAACAAAGTAGCTAGCATATCAAACTTCAACACAATTTCTCAAGTTAAAGCAATAAAATACTACAAGTATGCCGAATCACTCAATGCATAGAACAATACATTACCATGCACACCTTTTTTTCTTTTTTTAAACAAAACAACTAACTCATTGTAGCAAGCAAACATATAAATTCTTCCCAAAATAAGTATTTTCTCCCCCCAACCTAAACGATGCATCATCCTCGAGGGAGTAAAAAATGTGATAACAAATTGATTTGTTGTCAGCATTCAACCAAAAATGAAAAAATAATGAAACTAAACAACAAATTAATGTGCTTCCAAAGAAAAATTAAGAGTAGATGTATAATAACCCTCCAATAAATGATTGGCACAAAACTCACAGGGTTAAAAGTCTCCACTATCATTCCTCAAGATTTTCAAGTAATATCCACTTATCAACTAAAAATCATATTCATGTGGCTGAAGTGCAGTGCAATGATTTCCAAATATGAACACACGGAATACTTTAACAAAGTAGCTAACATATCAAACTTCAAAACAATTCTCGAGTTAAAGCAATTAAATACCACAAGTATGCCCAATCACTCAATGTATAGAACAAAAAAATACCATGAGCACTAAATTTTTTATTTTTTTTTAACAAAATAACTAACTCATAGCTGCAAGCAAATATATAAATTCTTCTCAAAATAAGTATTTTCTGCCCCCAAACTAAACAATGCATTGTCCTAAATGTAAAAAATAAAATCAAAAAGTTAAGGAGATTACCTTAAATGATTAACCATGTCTATATGTGCCATTGCCTGCAAGGGGTTAGCGCCAAAAACACAAAGGAAAAAAAATACAAACGAAAAACTAACAACTCCTAAAAGTAACATTATTTTGAATAAAATGCACAAACCGGATCATTGGAAATTTTTATCAATTATTTTGAACAACATTTTGAATGGAGTAAAGGAAGTTGGAATCGTCGACCTCTAATTATCTAAAAACTACGAAAAGGGTGTTTTTGGTTTCTATAACGCGCCACAACAAATGAAACACAAAATTCCAACAAAATCTCCACAAAGAAGAGATATAATTGCATAAGATAATACATGTATTAGCAGTTCACTCTTTGCATGTTTTTTCCACATGAAACTATTAACAAAGTTTTTTTTTCCCACTTTTCCTTCCATTTCTTTTTCCCTTCTCATACAAGATCCACCGGATGCTTATCATGAAATATAGCCCAAATTATTGGAAAGGAATTTCCAAACCTCACACATATGTTGGAACACTATAGCAATCGCAATCAAATACTTCACAGAATCAATATAAATAAATTATATATTACATATATATATAACACCACGTATATCAGTATAACCAATTGCCCTATTTTTGTTTCATCATAGAGTAGTTGAAAAAGGCGTCATTTCAATACATTATGTAAACAAAAACCTACGAACTACTCAATTCTCAATTCAACAGCACACCCAATTTTTAAACAACACAATTCAAATAATTTTGGTTGAAACTCATATTAAATTGTATGAATCGAATCGTGCATCATACAATTCTAACACCATACTAGTTGGAACCTGTAAAAGCCGTGTCAATAGAATTATTTTGATCAGTTACTCATGAAATACAATATCCATTTCCAAGGAATTGTAGCAATGTAAGTGAATTTATTCTTCAGTGATAACTGAGATTAGAAATTACATGGTTGTCGACTCTGCTAGCTGGTGCCGGAGGCAAGACGAGATCTGCTTCCAGATCAGGTTGAAGATATGCAGACACCCCCATCACCTTCTATCTCCATGCCCATGTTAGCTTCCCAAGAATCACGCTCTGCATCACAACATCAAAAAGGATAAATGAAAAAAATAAAAACTAAAAAAAACTAGGGCCCAATTTAGTCTCCATTTCCAAGCAATGGCAGCAACATAAGTGAAGGAATTCTTGAGTGATAACTGAGATTACCTGGTTGTTGACTCACTGTTGAGGAATTCTTTAGTCTTCATCACTTGTGTTACTACTCGCTGTTCAGTTGCCATTGACTAAAAAAAGGTCTACATTAATCGCCCAAAAAACACATGGATTTATTATATATAGCCCAACAGACATTAATTATGTAGCAACTACCACCAATAAACTACTAAGTGAATTTTTAGACCATTTTGTTGTAGAAGCTACACTGAAATTTCGAAATCTTAACAAGAGAAAACTTCTAACTAATTTCCCTACATTACTCCCTCAGGTATGATTTGAGATTGGCATGATTCTTTGCTTAGGATTTAGTTTCTTTATTTGACTGAATTTTCAGATTTAGAAGTAGAAAAGAAATATGAAACATGGATATCAAATATTTTGGTAACTTATCCTCCTGTAACATCAGTCTTGCATTTGTAGTTTTCTCCATTATTGCTAAAGCTCCTGAAATGTAGAGAAGCAAGTTCCTCATGTCATCTTTTTGTTCTGTTCTTAATAGATATATGTAATTTATTTTATTGGAATGGTCTTAGTTATAATTCATGTAATTGTTGTGTCCTCAAGATATTTGTATATGACAAATGCTAAAAGTGCTGGATATTGGGATTGAAATAAAGAAGTGTCTTGAAAATAGGTCAAACAGTTAAAAGAAGTGCATTAATTTCAATAAAAACTGCATTGAATTTAATAAAAAGTGTCTTGTGTTTTCAAATTTATTTTTTGGTCTACTTTTCGTGTCCTCAAGGCACTTGATAACAAGACCCTTCATATATTGGTATTCATAATTGTAGCTTTATTTTATTTTCGTCCTGTCAATGCTACTTCAGAAATAAATTTTGTTCCTTATGTGATGCCACATCTTATTTTGTATGTTTAAAGTTATTATGCACCTTCCCGACCTTGTTGGAACAAAATATGGTATAGTAATTTCGTACTGAAACTAATTGAGCTGAATGGAGATTTTGACAACTAAACACATATGTTTAATTTCAAAAAGGAGGATCTAAAAGAATCCTTAGAGCCTGGTGTCGAGAAAATTGAGAAACTAATTGGCATGAGTAGTATTTTATTTTTGAGTTACGACTTATGTCTACAAATTGGCTTTCCTACTTAACAAAAAAAATAAAAATAGAATCATCTTTACCGACTCAAACATGAATGAATGAAGGTCCTCATACTAGGATCAGCATCATGTAGAACCACCTCTCCAAAATAAAGAAAAAATAGACGAATTTCCTGAGTAAAACTATAGAATAGAAGAACAATGGTTACATCATCACATATGTAAGCATAATGATGAGGGGAAGAACTAGGAGAGAGGCAAATATCAAGCACCAAAAATACTTCAACATTCCAAATAAATAGTAACTGCAAGTTAATAACACCTGCAATCAATTCATGGTCATTTTTTTCCAAGTTTGTTTGTTTCTTGTTTGGTTGAAGGGCTATTTTTTATAAAATTAAACTTCTAAATAACTAAAAATCTCGGCAGTTGCCTCGCCCTCAATCTCCATCAACATCCCCAAATTACATGGACTACACTAACAGGAATTGCAATGTATGTAGAACTCTGAACGTGAAGTAAAAGCAAAATTAAATAAGATGAGACAAAAACAATACACATTTTTTAACAATGGAAAAGTGGGGACATGCATATAGAAGTCACCCAAAAAAAAAAAAAAAAAAAAAAAAAAAAAAAAAGCAAGCAACATTATTTAATGGGAACTGCATTTTTATAACTAAAATCTATGGTGGCAGTAATGGAAAATTATTTGTACATCCACAAGCAAAGATGTAGGCAAGTTGCACCCTACCATGACACAATATACATTGAATGCTTTGATTTTCAAGCTTTTCCAATAGAAGCCTCAGAGTAATACCAAAACAAAACTTGTCTCAATTCTACTAAAATAACTTTTTTACCTCATAAGAGAAAATTTGGTTTATAAATAGAGTAGAAGTTTTCACTGTAAGTAGGGGAACCAATGCACATATTAAAGCTGAAACACAGGTCTGTTTGGTAACATTTACGTTTTCAGTTTATATTTACAAAAATTTTATAAACTGGTTTTTGTTTATTTTTTGTTTATTTTTAGAAAAACATAAACTACAAACGCGTTTGGTAATTGACAACATGTTTAAAAAAATTTAAAAATATAAAAAAGAGTGAGAAATGGCAAGTGGTGGCAAGTGGAGGCGGAAGACGGTGGTGGAAAGTGGTGACGGTGGGTGGTGGGTAGCGGGTGGTGGCGGGTGGTGGTGGTGGGTGGGTGACGGTGGCGGTGGTGGGTGGTAGCGAGTGGGTGGTGGTGGTGGTGGTGGTGGTGGTGGTGGGTGGTGGTGGCAGGTGGGTGGCGGATGGCGGATGGCGGGTGGTGGTGGGTGTGGTGGTGGGTAACGTGGCGGGTGTGGATGGTAGCGAGTGGGTGGTGGTGGTGGTAGTGGTGGCGCGGTGGTGGTAGTGGTGGTGGGTGGTGGTGGCAGGTGGGTTGCGGATAGCGGGTGGTGGTGGGTGGTGGTGGCGGGTGGTGATGGTGGGTAGGTGGATGACAATGGCGGGTGGTGGGTGTAGCGAGTGGGTGGTGGTGGTGGTGGTGGTGGCGGCGGGTACGTGACGGGTGGTTGTGGTTGTGGTGTGTGTGGTGACGGTGGCGGGTGGTAGCGAGTGGTGGTGGTGGTGGTGGTGGTGGTGGTGGTGGTGGGTGGTGGTGGCAGGTGGGTGGCCGGTGGGTGGTGGGTGGTGGTGTGGTGGTGGTGTGGTGGTGGTGGTGGGTGGTGGCGGGCAATGTTTTCAAAGCGTATATGATGCGCGACTTGAGGCGAGGCGTACGAAAAACGCACAGATGCGTTATCTTTTGGGCGACACACCAGCTATGCGTACGTATCAAAGACAGAGGCGTAAGCATCTGAAACGCTTTATACGATTTTCACGCTTTGGACAGTGAGGCGCAAGCCTTTTGAGGATTTCGATTTCAAAAATCAAAATTCGAAAGACTTCGATTGAAACAGAAATTGCTCAAGAAGAAAATATAAATACCTTGTAAGTCCATATTCTTCAAATTAGAGTCCATCAAGTTCGAATCAGTCTTCTCCAACGAATTAGGGTTTTCCAGGTACGAAGTCTATCTCTCTCTTTCTCTCGAGTTGAGTCGAGTCTCTCTCTCTCGTTTAGCTCTGTCTGCATCGTCTTTCTCTCGTTCTTCTGTCTGCATCGTCTCTCTCTCGTTTTTGTCTGCATCGTCTCTATCTCTCTGCTCTAGTTGTGCCTTTTTTTTTATCAATGGCTGATGCTTCTCTTCTCTGTATTTGTGCACACAAATATCTCCACTTATCTAATATTATATCATTATTATTATATAACTGAGTCTAAATCCTCCCTCATTAATTTATTAATATATTATTATTATTATATAACTGAGTCTGAGTCCTCCCTCATTAATTTATTATCAGTGTAATTCTAATATATTATTATTTAATATTATTATTAAGCTTCTTCTCGTTTAATTTATATAACTGAGTCCTCCTCATTAATTTATTAATATATTATTATTATATATCTGAGTCCTCCCTCATTAATTTATTATCAGTGTAATTCTAATATAATTATTTAATATTTTATTAAGTTTCTTCTCGTTTAATTTATTATTATTATTATTATTATATATTTTAAATTTTAATTTTTTATTATTATTTAATTTTTTATTTTTTAATTGAGCTTCTCTTCTCATATTTTTTGTTTTTAATTTTTTATTTGTTTATTTTTGTAGTTGATAAGTTGGTGGGGATAACCAAAAAAAAAAAAAGATGACTGAACCCAAAGGCCAAAGAAAAGATTTTGTCTGGAAGTATGTAAAAGAAGTTGATGGGGAAAAATATTTTAGATGCAAATTTTGTGATCAAACTTGTAGTGGTACTGTAAGTCGATTTAAAAATCATCTAGCCGGTACGCATAAAGGCATTAAACCGTGTTCAAAAGTTCCTGAAGATGTAAAGTTGGAATGCCAACAAGCATTAAAAAATTTCTTTGAGCAAAAAAGTGCCCGTAATGAGATGCTATATGAAATTGGGATGGGTGCTGGAGCAAAGGGCGAGAGTGGTGCTTCTCAATCTATTGAAGGCGATACTGGTAGTATGACACAACCACCAAAACCGAGGGGTCCAATGGATAAATTTGCTAGTTCTCAAGCACGACAATCTACACTGAACTCCAAATGGAAACAAGAAGAAAGAAAAGATGTATGTCGAAAGATTGGGCGTTTTATATATTGTAAAGCTCTTCCATTTAATTTAGTGAATGATCCGTATTGGGTAGCTACAGTTGATGGAATTGCAAATTATGGACCTGGTTTCAAATCCCCTTCTATGCATGAATTGAGGACTTGGATTCTTAAAGCAGAAGTAGAGGATATAAATGTCATGATGGAGGAACATAAGAAAGCATGGAAACAATATGGATGTTCAATTATGTCTGATGGCTGGACAGATGGGAAAAGTAGAGTTCTTATTAATTTTCTTGTGAATAGCCCTGCTGGAACTTGGTTTTTAAACTCAATTGATGCATCTGATACTATAAAAAATGGAGAGTTGATGTTTAACTATCTTGATAGTGTCGTAGATGAAATTGGGGAAGATAATGTTGTTCAAGTTATTACTGATAATGCTTCAAACTATGTCAATGCCGGGTCAAGACTTATGGAGAAGAGGAAGAAGTTGTATTGGACTCCATGTGCTGCACATTGTATTGATTTAATGTTGGAGGACATTGGAAAATTGAAAATCTGTGACCAAACTCTCTCGTTAGCTAGGCAAGTGGTCAAGTTTATATATGGACATTGTTGTGTTCTTTCAATGATGAGATCATTTACAAAGAACAGTGAACTACTCCGTCCAGCAGTAATACGGTTTGCCACTACTTATCTTACTCTCCAAAGTCTTTACAAACAAAAGCAACCACTCCAAGCTATGTTTTCTTCAGAAAAGTGGGCTTCTAGTAGTTGGGCAAGAAAGGTTGAAGGGGTAAAGGCTCGTGCAACTGTGTTGTTTGATCCAAAATTTTGGCCTAATGTTGCTTTTTGTATCAAAAGCACAATACCTTTGGTTAGTGTTTTGCGAGAAGTTGATTCAGAGGAGAGGGCTGCTATGGGTTACATTTATGAGTTGATGGATGTGGCTAAAGAAAAGATTGCTTTCAATTGTGGAGGAAATGTTAGGAAGTACGGACCAATTTGGAATAAGCTAGATGCAAGGTGGACACCACAACTTCATAGACCTTTACATGCTGCTGCTTATTATCTAAACCCTCAGTTGCGCTATCGAGATTCCTTCTCCAATGTTGAGGAGGTGAGGCAAGGATTGTATCAGTGCATGGATAGAATGTTGAGTTATGATGAGCGTCTCAAGGCTGATATCCAATTGGACTATTATGATCAAGCAAAAGGGGAATTCGGAAGTCGTGTTGCAATTGATTCCAGAGCGATACGCTCTCCCGAAAAGAAACTAATATGAAAATAATTTTCCAATTACATTCTATAAAATTAAAATACGAGATTGAAATTATTTGTGCATTTTTCAAATTATGTAGCTAATTGGTGGATTCGTTTTGGGAGCAAAACACCAGAGTTAACAAAATTTGCTATTCGAATACTTAGTCTAACTTGTAGTGCTTCGGGATGTGAGAGGAATTGGAGCACCTTTGAGTCGGTAATATATCTTTCTTTCCTAAACTTTCTTATGCATAAAATAAAATATTCATGTTTCTTATTTCGTTTCTTATATTATTATATTAGATTCATACAAAAAAGAGGAATAGGCTTGAGCACAAACGTTTGAATGCTTTGGTCTATGTGAAGTACAACACTAAACTAAGAGAGAGGAGTATCAGAAGAAGACAAAACATCGATCCAATACTAATTGATGAAATTGATTCGGATGATGAATGGATTGCTGAAAAAGAAGATCCTGTCCTCTCCCTTGATGCTTCTTGGCTTGATGAAGAAGAATTGTTCGATGCTGAAGCAATTAGGACTGTGCCTATCACTACATATGATAGAAGTGTGGAGAATCGATCAACTACGACTACGATTAATGTTGACTCATCTTCGAATGCAAAGAAAAGAAAAGTTGGTGAAGGTTCAAGTAAGTTGTTAAACAATTATGGACTAGTTGCATACATATTATTGTATGTGCCTATTTAATTAATTTGAAATCATATTTCTTGTATAGGAAAAGATAGAGGAAAAGGCAAGGCAACAAGATGCACCCTTGTGGATGAAGATATGGACTTTGAAGAAGTTGGTGGAATAGATGATGGAACCTATCCCATTATAGATATAGCAGACGAAGATGATGACAATATTAATAAGGATGACTTAGAGTGACCTATTATTTATTTATTGCTTTGTTTATAGAGTATTAGAGTTTTAAGTAATTTTGTTTATTGAACAATTGAAATTTAAGTTATTTTGACTATCACTTAAGTTATTTTTTTATTATAGTATTAATGAGAATGACTTAGAAAGCACTAATAATACTTGAAATTATTAATTAATTTTGGTTATATGCTTAGAATGGCCTTTAAGAATTTTATTTGGTAATTCTTATTTTTTTCTCTTTTTATGCTATATTTAATTAATTTTGTATTTTATAAAAATTAAAAAAATCAAAATTTAAAAGGCTTACGCCTCAACGCCTCGAGGCTTACGCCTCGCCTCAATAAGGGTAAAACACCTCGCCTTGCGCTTTCGCCTTTAAACACTGGTGGCAGGGTAGGTGCAGGTGGCTGGTGGTGGTGGTGGGTGGCTGGTGGTGGCGGGTGGTGGATGGTGGTGTCAAGTGGGTGGTGAGTGGTGGTGGTGCGGGCGGTGGATGGTATGTGGCGGGTGGATGGCAGGGGAGTGGTGGTTGGTGGCGGCGCGGCAGCGAGGGGTGGATGGTGGTGGCGGGTGGTAGGGGGTGGTGGTGAGTGGTGGTGGCAGGTGGTGGTGGGTGGTGGTGACAGAAGGCGGTGGTGGAAAATGGCGGAAGGCGGTGGTGGAAAATGGTGGCGGGTGGTGGCTAGTGTTGGGTGGTAAAAAAAAAAAAAACTCAAAATGGAAACACATTTTTTGAGTTTACATTTTTTGGCCAAATTTATAAACTGAGACCACTGATTTATAAATCAAAAATTTACCAAACAAGTTTTTATTTGAGTTTTTAAAATTTTTGTAAATATAAACAGAAAACTGAAAACGTAAGTGTTACCAAACGGTACCATATTAAAGCTAAAACAGAACATGAATTTCAAAATTACTATACAGAGTGAAAATATTGTGGCATGCATCAAGAATAGAGTCAAAGTGAAAATATTGACATCATGCAATGCTATAGCAAACTACACATCAAGAGAGAGGAGAGATAGTGACAGTGGTGATTAAGAGTTTGATGAGGGTGTGTGGTCATAAAGCAATCAATAGAGAAAGAAATCAATACCAAGTAAAAGAAGACCACAAGAGGTTTGAGATTGAGAAATCGAAGCCACTGAGCATTGAAAGTCTTGTTAAGTTGCAGATAAACCCTAGCTATGAAATCTTCAACACACTTCATGAAGCTTGTTCACCTGATCATATTGAAATCACAAAAACAAAAATAATCACAAGAATAATCAAGCAATTTTATACAGATTTCAATTAATCTCAAGCAATTTGAAGCAAAATTTAAGCAATTCTCCATCATCAAGAAGACGATTTCAGAAAAATAAATAACTAGATTTCAAGATGCATGATGGATTTCAGACGATCTCACACTTCTTCTTCTTCGTCTACTTCATCTTAGGGTTTGAGTGTGGTTTAGGGGGTTTCTGTTGCTTCGTCTAAGGGTTTTTTGTGCTTCGTCTTCATGTTCTCCATTAGAAAGACGATTTGAATGAGTCAATTTCAAAGGTTTTGGGTTTCTCAGATGGATAGAAGCTAGAGAGATCGAAAGGGTTTAGGTTTATGGAGAGAGAGAGCAGCGATGGAAGATAATAGAGAGAGAGAGAGAGAGAGGCGTCAATAAACAAAAGAGTGAAAAGAGAGCGGAGACCGTTATAAAACCCAATTTTGAAGCGGTGGAAGATTAGCGAGAGAGATGGGTCTAGAAACAAGGAGGGAAAGAGAGAGTGAAGTTGTGAAACCCTAATTTTTAACACGTTACCTTGGGGTAAGTGGAAGCAAGCTTCAACCAACCAAGCTACCTTAAAATGTGATATGAACTGAAATTAATAAAATTATATATATATATACTAGTGTATACCCGTACCTAAGAGGTACGGTATAAATATTGTTGAGATCAAAATGCAGTTATAATTTATACGTATCATGCTAAAATTTGTAAAATCTATAACTTTTTTTGATAAAATACTAAAGAATATTCATCTATTGGATTAAAATATAATTTATCTAATTTGTTGCGCAAAAAAAAAAATTTGAGGTCAAATATAAATAGATGGTCCGTTTGGTTTGAATTTTCCAAATAAATTTTATAATTAGAGTTTGGTTGTATATTTTGAAAATAATTTTTACAAATTTGAAATTCAAAACTTATTTGGTTTACAGTTTTCAAAAATAATTTTTAAAATTTTCAAATCTGTATTTTATTACTTTTAGTAAACTTTTTAAATATTTTAATCAACAATTTTTTTACTTTTTTCAGATCCATTCAATTGAATACACTTAAAAATTATAAAATTTAGAGTAATGTTATAAAATTTACACTTAAAAATTTTTTTAAATAATTTTTTACAATTTAAATAAAATTTTATAATTTGCATGATTTATGCATTTTTATGTATTTTAAGTATTTGAACTCAAATTATAGTAAATAATACATTTTAATTATTTTTTTTATATTTTGTATAAAATAAATACTAACAAAACAAAAACATAATTTGTTCCCAAGAGAGTGAGGCGACGGTGGCGGTGGCCGTGACGGACAACAAAACACACTTTGCGTCCAAGAACCACAACAGCCCAAAAAACAAAAAACAAAAAAAAAACTCTTCACCCCCCACCCACCCATCCATCCTTTCTCGCTCATCTCACTTTTTCAAATTTCAAATTTTAAACAACACTCACTCTCTCTCTCCTCTCCCCCCTCAAAACACACTTTGCTACCCCAAGAAGAAGAGGCCAAATCTATAAAGGCCAAAAAAATAATCCTGCCATATTAAGTGTTTGAGACATGAAGAGAGAGAGAGAGAGAGAGGAGCATTTGGGCGGGAATCAAGTGTTTGGTACATTTGAAAGGATTGATCTTAACCATTGATACACACTTAGAATTAATTTAGACCATTAAATCATTTTGGACATTTTTAAAAATCATCCTGCCATATTATATAAATTACCTTTGCCATTGTCACTATGTCAGCACAATGCCTTGGGTCTCAAATCCCCAAAATGGCTCCCAGTGTGAGCAAACCCAGATTGAACCTCATCGGCAATACAAAGCCCTCCTGCTTTCTTAATACTGATGTATATGGCAGGGAAGTACCTGGGCCAATTCAATAATTCCACCCACTCCCTGCCATTTTAGAGAGTAGTTCAAATTAGACAGAACTCGGAAGAGGTTGTATTAATAGGAAAATGATATTCTCACAAATTTTCGTACAAAATTTAAGACAAAATAATGTGGCAATGACACTCTTGCAATTATGAACCATAGTGATGGGCATTTGACTATCAATGCAGGCAGGGATATAATGCGACACATCATTTTGCATAAATTTTTGTTTGTTAAATCCTGTGTGTACATCATTACCCTAATCAATATAGCCACAAAAGAAACAATAAAAACAAATTTACATAGACGATGCTTACCTGTATGGCTTCAGAAATAAAAAACCAGCTACATGCCCTGAAGTTCCAAAGGTAATGAGATCTTCAACATCTCTTGCATACTTCTCCCTGTCTGAACCGAAGACTCCACTGTATGGATCTGGGTTAGGGCATGGTGAACTCCGCTCTGTTGACCAATCCAAAAGAATGCCAGGATTAGGGAACTGGATTATCTTTATAATAATTTGGTTGCATTGCATTTGTGAATGCTAATTTATGATTACTTGGTTCTTTAGTTAAGGATAAATGCAGTATAAGGTAAGATTGAAGCTTCACAAAATAATATTCTTCAATATGTTTAGTATCTTCAGCAATATCAACTGTAAAGTAAATGTTAACATAAAGCTACCAATGGTAAATAAGAAAGTAAACAACACAACAATCATGCAAATAACAAACTAAATTACGATATCCCTCTGGGTTAACTAAAAAACAGGAAATCAAACCCAAATTACATATGTATTAATGAAATGAAGAAGAAGAACAAAGAGAGAAGGGAAAAAAATAACAAATAAACAACTCTAAAAATGTATGTATTCATGAAATAAAGGAGAAGAACAGGGAGAGAAGGAAAAAATATCAAACCGACATCACACCAATCAACAAAAGTACATAACGTTGAAGCGAATGTACAATAAAGAGCTGCATGAAGCCCGAAATTGGGGTAAAATACCTCGTTCTTAAGATGACAGGTGGTTTGAACTGTAGCAAGCCAAATCAGTCAAAAACAAAAAACAGAGAGAGAAGGGGAGAGGCAGAAATCAAGTGAAA
>JAPPVO010005967.1:0-24738 GCA_030407325.1 Camellia japonica | reverse complement strand
TAGGGTTTCCCTGTCCTATTTTGTCAGGAGCTAGGGTTTCACTACGCACGCAGCGGTTTCAAATAACCTATATCGGGTAAGTAACCTGTCCTAGATTGGAATGGTCACTATGGATCCGAATATGCACTAGGTCGAATAGTCAAAAAGGGTGCCCCGGTAAAACCGGGGTTTGTGTTCCCATACTGGCAGAGCCCGCAACCGGTCAGCCTTATGGACATGCCTTGACAAGACAAGCCTCCGGCAAACCGCTCAGGAATAGCAGATGGCCACACGGTGTCCTAGGCGCACCAATGCACATGCAATGCAAAAACACATAAGTGTAATCAAAACAAGATATCACGAGTTCGAGTCAAGCTCTCTAAATTCCCCAGCAGAGTCGCCAGAAACTGTAGACGTCCCCCGAACGCCTCGGGAGGTTGAGGTCCCGTTCCGTTTGTATTGGGGTTCACTACAGTTCGGACTCCCTTTTTGTGTTGCGGTTCTAAATCTGAACCAAAGAGTCCAACTCTGGCAAATCGTTTTGAAGAAAAACAGATTTTTGAAAAGTAGTGCCAAACATGGATGCTGCTTTGCCAGATTACAGAGTCGCCACCTAATATTTTAAAATGGGGAATTTAGGAAACCCTGACTCGGTGCCGAAGGCCACGTGTCCGTCATCACCAAATGTCTCGGCTCGGGAGCTTGGGTACGATCGGGAAGGTCAGCTATGAGCACCCCCTTTCGCCCGGTCCGAAGACCGGCCTCTACTAACCATGATATCCGATTTTGAAAACATTACATGTTCTTATTCCAGTTATTAGCCTAGAATTACTATGTTATGCGCACAGCAAAACAAGTATAGACTAGATTGCCTAATTTGGAAATAATCATTGCATATCCGTTTGTTTTGAAAACAGTTTGAAATTGCTATTCGCAAGTAGGCTAAAATGCGGATTTCAATGAGTTTTCCCAACTCAAGCAATCCAACCTCCACCCACAGGCATTCAAGCAGTAATATCACATAAGCATTTAGCCGCATGGCAGGCATACTGTCATGTTAACATTCACACGCATGCGACATGCTAAAGCATAAAACTTACATCGTACTCCGTGCCAAAACAAGAAACCAGTTAGCAAAACATGCATGACCTAGTTTATGTTAGGTGACTAATGCATCGCATACGGAATGTAATCTAGACAGGCTCGGCTATCCTAAGCATGGCACATGAAATGCAACAACTATCACGTATTCAATTTGGAATTGAAATACGATGCAGTTTGTATGATGTACTGAGCCCGATGTATGTAAACAAATGCATGGATGCACACATGCATTGCATAAGGTATGCTAAAATAGACGTGCCCTAATCTACCATCGTAAGCAGGTAAATAAAACGGATAGAAAGAAATGGGGATTGGAAGACATACACCCACTCACACACACTTATTACAATTTTGCCCTCGCTCTCGGAGGGACCAAAAGAATATACAAATTAATTAACTACGCAAGCAAATTAATTATTACAAATTAACTAAATTAACAAATTTAATTAAAGCAGAAAACCGCCTCGGGATGAGGGCCGGATGCGACACGCGCTCGGGACTGGCTCGGAATCGCACTGTCATGCATGATTTGCCTCTGTTTCCCCTGCTATCCTCCTAAAAAATTGCCAAAGTCCCAGGAGTGCCTCTCAGGGCACTAGGGAGTACCACCGGCTGGAGTAGAGCACCACCGGCTGAAGGAGGAGGCCACCGGCACAAAATGAAGTTATCGGCTGGCAATTGACTGCCGGTTGGCACTAAACAGTGCCGGTCGGCACAAAATGTTCTGCAGATCCTGCAACTCACAGCAGCAGAGGACAAACTATGCATGGCAAGGTAATTCAAGGTATGTATGCACAAAACACATCCCCATCATGTTAATGACTCAATGGGGTATGTGCCTCGATTCCCGGACCACCAATCGCGCATTTCCCCATGCGTGATGGCCCTAAGAGCCAAGGATGCAACTTTGATTTCAAATGCATGTAATGCAAACAAGCAAACAAGGGTGCCAAACCTCTATCAAACTCACTTCAAGAGACCTAGCATGCATGCAAATGTGATGCAATCCTAAGCATGTTATCTAGGCATGCAACATGACCAAAACATGGAGCATTCAAGACATGCTTTCAAAGCGTTAAAGAGGCGACTTAAGTGAGCATACAAGCACACCAAAAGGTCTGAAATAGCATATGAAACGGTTCCAAACCATCAAAAATGAAGCAAGCAAGGCATGCTACACACTCATGCTCTTAAGGCTAACAAGCACAATGCAAAGAGGCTATATTAAGCATGCTAAGATTGACCAAAATGACTATGGACAGACCTCATACATGGCAAAATAAGCATACAAGCTTCATGGATCTAGGCCTAAAACATGCTAGAAACTAAGGCACACAAGCTAGTCATGTTAAGGCAATTTTAAGGCATTACAAAGCAACTATGCAAATCATGCAAAGAGTACTAAAACTAACTTGAAATCATGTTATAACATGGAAATATAAGCATGGAAAACAACCAAGACATGCTCAACACACACTCAAGCATGAAGCTCCATAAGGAAGCAAAGTTTGCCCTTTTCAAGGACATCAAGGAGAGGGGGTGACCCTCCCCTTTCTAGGACTTTAAGGCACCATCTCCACCACTGAAATCCCTCAAGATTTCAGTGGTGGAGAGCCCAAGCACACAAGTCCCGGATCTCTCCAAAATAGCACAAAAAAGTGCCCTTTTCAAGGCCTAAGGGTGGTCAAACTTGCTCAAACCACAAAACACTCTTAATATACAATGAAGAGGCTTAAAAAACAAAACTTTTATGTATTATATGCTAAGCACAAAAACTGTTTTAAAGTAAGCAAAAAGAGGGTGCAAAAATGGGGTAAAAAGAGGACTAGTGTCTCACCCTTGTTGACCTCTTTAACAAAGTTGTAGTTGATGCTTCCTTAGGCTCAAAATCTGTCAAGAACTTCAAAAACCAGCCCTTAGAACCTTAGTTGCAAGGAGAAGGTGAAACACTAGGTGTTTATGTGCAATAGTAAGGCACAAAACACCTAGACACACAAGAAAAGGATAGAGATAGAATGTGTATGCAACTCAAACCCTAGAAAAACCAGAGCTTCTCTCTCTCTTTTCCTCTCTCACTCTCCAAATTTTCTAACCCTTGAGCCAAGAGAAGAGCCTTCTCTTGTATAGGCATGAAAATTACAAGTTAAGGCATCAAAAGGGCTCATCCCTCCATACACGTGTATGGAGGGGAAACAAACACAGAAAGTTGTCTGAAAATATCTCCAAAAACAGCTGTAAAGTGGTCGGCAGGGCAAAATGGTCATTTTGCCAAAAAGAGTGCCGACCGGCACAAAATAGTGCCGGTGGCAACACCAAACAGCCGGTGGCCTCTAGCCACTGCCGGTGGTGTGTGGGAATGCCTCACAAAGCATTCCTGCCTTCCCAAGGCAAAACACAAGTGTTTGGTGCAAAACCAAACACCAAACGGTCGAGTTCGGAAGTCCTGAGGCAAGGCGCGCGAGCCGAGAACTCCGGGAACTCCAAACGAACACAAACATGGATAATCACCGAGTGTTCCAACGGTGACGTCCAAGTCTTGAGGACGGTCAAAAATGGTGGTGTCTACAAGTGGGTTCGGCCATTTGGCACTCTTTATGTACTCGAACCGAATTGGGTGCATCCATCATGCACAAATTGGTACTTTTAACAATGAACACCTTTGGCTTGAGCAAATGGGCTGGGGTGATGTATATGCTGGGATTGAAAAAATGAGGTAGTGTATGGATGTGGTTAAGGTGATGATAAGGTACTTGGTCATGGATGGGAGGTGGATTGGTGATAACATTGGGTTTTTGAGGTGGAGCTATTGTCTGGTTGTCGATGAGATTTTGAACCTCATGACGAAGGCAGTAGTAACGATCGGTACCATGACCGCGCTATTGATGGTACAAACAGTATTTAGTGGGTTATGTCTAGTAGGAGTAGGTCAAGAAAAGGTTGGGGATCAAGGGGTTTGAGATACCCTTTTTTCATCAGGACTTTAGTGCACTGGTTAGGCTCATATGGAGGGGGTGAAAGTTCTTCCTTGAGCTTGAGTTGGGCTGGCTGTTTGTGGGTTAATATTGGTGAAGGGGTTCGTAGCCTTGGAATTAGTAGCAACGGTATTGATTTCAGTGGGTTTGGAAATAGTGCAACTGCTAGCATTGGTACTCCCGGAAAACACCCTCCTTGTTGGCTCGTTTGTTCTAGGAATAATGCATTTGTTAAATGTGCTCTCAATCTGCATCCCCAATTCATGCAAATTTTTGAAAGTGAATAGTGGAGCGACTATTAACTTTTATAACATATCAGGCTCAAGGTTCTGCACCACTATCCACACTTGGTCCCTCTCAGAAGGTCAATCTGTCATTTGTGCTGCCTTTGCTCTCCACCTTGCAACAAATTCCACAAAACGTTCTTCAGGATTCTGGTGGGTTGCTTCAAGCTCTTAGGTGGTCATTTCAATTTGAGTATTGTAAGAATACTGAGTGACAAACGCCTCAGCCAAATCTTCCCATTTCTGTTTCATTTTATCCTCTAACTTGGCATACAAAGTGGCTGCTATACCCGATAGGGTTCTTCCATACAGAGAGAGTTTCTGAGACTTAGTCAGACCCATCAGTTTCAGGACATCCAAGAAAAGCCATATATGTACCGTAGGATCTTTAGACCCGTCGAAACGGTCAATGTGTGGCATTTTGAATCTGTCTGGGAGCCGTACGACAGCCTCAGTGTACCCATCCTCAATGTTGAGTATGGAGCTAAGTCCCTGTGCCTTTTTGAATTCCTTCTCAAGGTTAGCAATTTTTAACAAGGTCGGGTCGAGATCATTAATATCAAGGGGATAAAGCCTCTCATTCGGCTGCACTAGGGGTCTGAAAACTCGAGCTTGAGCCAACCCTTCTCGAGGATCCAGACCTTGCAAATCTTCAACTGGCAAAGGTAGATCAAAGCTCGGCTGGGGGCCCGGGATTGGTTGTGTAGTAGATGCCCCAGATAGGTGTTGCATTTCAGTATTGGTCTCATTCTGCATGGCAATTCCCTGGTTTAATGTCGCTATCATAGCCACAACTTCTTCTGGATTATGTGTCATCACGGGTCTGCTGAGCTGGCAATAGGGAAAATGGATAGGTGTAAGTTAAGAGCTGACTAACAAGGATTTTGACCCGGTTATATGTGATGTATCTGAACTGGATAAATGGATTTGATTGATTGGGCTTTTTAGAATTGGTTTTTTGGACTAGGCCTTTGCTGAGTGGGTTTTTTTTTTCTGGGATTGGATAGACTGTGATGGGTTAAGGCTTTCCGAGTTGGATTGGGTTGGGCTTTTGCTGAGTTGTGGTACTGCTCTTTCTTTAGTTTAGACAAACCTAGCATTAAAACAAATGCCCCATCAGATTAGGATACCGGGTATGTTGGTCAAAACAAAGCAAGATACAATTTTTGGCCCTAGTCCTGGTTCTGGTTCTGGTATGTTTCCACCATATAAAACACAAACCCCTGAATTTTGACCCAAATTATGATTCTAATATGACCGTTTGAAAGGAATCGCTTCAATATTAAGACTCTCTAAGGATTGCATCATACATTCCCAAAGATTTCACATTTTGTACAAAAGCATTCAAAACACCCCTATGAGAGGTTAGGGTTTCCCTGTCTTAGCTTTTGGAGTGATCTACAACTTTACTATTTTAAACAAGCGGTATCATAATAGCCTAGTAAAATAGTAGGGTATCCTATCCTATGTTTGAAATGTCACTAAGGCTGACTATATACAGTTTAGGCCAATTGGTCAAAAGGGGTACCTTAGCAAAACTACCTAATATACCTCTCACACCTAACACCGAGAAGTAAAAGGAGGATCAAGCGATACGACGGCAATCTAGATCCAAGGGTTGTGTTTCCAACATGGCAGAGCCCATGACCGGTCAGCCTTCGGGCAAGCTTTTGGGCAAGCCTCCGGTAAACTGTCCAAGAATAGCAGATGGAAAAACAATGACTTAAGCGCGCCAGTGCAAATGCAATGCAAAAAACATATAAGTGTGGATAAAATTTCACATCATAAGTCAAGTTTTCTAAATCCCCAGCAGAGTCGCCAAAAACTGTAGCTTAGCTTTCCGCGCTCCTTTCGGAAGGTGAATAACCCTACAGTTCAGACTCTACTTATAGTTCTGAACCTGATTTCATAAGTGCAATGTGAAACAATGAAAACTCAAAAAGAGTCCAAATCCAGCAATTCTTTTTGGAAAATCGATGTTTGAATCAAATGCCAAAAATGGACTGTTTTGCCAGATTTCAGAGTCGCTACCTAAATATTTATGGGAAATTTAGGAAACCCGGGACTCATGCCAAAGGCCATTAGCCCGTCATCGCCAAAGTGTCTCGGGTCGGGAATTTAGGTACGAGAGGAGAAGGTCATGAATTGAGCACCCCACTTGCCCAATCAAAGATCGGCCTCTACTAATCATGATGTGTTTCTTATTTACATTATATGCTCTTGTTCCGATTATTAGACTAGCTATATTACTATGAGACGCGCATACAAGGTATAGATTAGTTTGCAAGAATTGGAACATTTGATCACATGTTTTGTTTTGGAATTGTTTTGTGAATTTGCCACTTGAAAAGTGGGCTTAAAAATAGACACTTAATCAAATCATCCCAGTTCAAGCATCTAGCCTTCATCCACAGGTATTCAAGCACTTAATCATTTAAGCACTTAGCCTCATGGTGAGCATGTTAGACATGGCAACACTCACACTCATGCGATATGCTAAAATGAGTAAAGACTCACCTAGTACTCCAAGCCAAACAATAACAAGTTTAATTAGAAAACATGCATGTCCCTAATCAATGCACCATGTCTAATGCAATACATGCGATATGCAACTAATAGGCTCGGCTATTAATTTATGACATGTGAATAAATTTGCTAATATGCGTTCTAAGCACGTATTCAAAGAATTATTTAAATGACAATGCAAGTTTGAATGATGAACCGAGCCTCGGTGCATGCAATACAAGTGAATGCAAGGCATAAGGGATGCGAACAAAACGTGATGCCCTAATCTAACCAACATAAGCAGGTAAATAAAATGGAGAAAAACGTGGGGTTGGAAGACATATACGTTATTACAACATTTGTGCCCTCACGCAGGAGGGTCTGAATCAAAATCCGAAAGTCCGAATTAAACTACTTATTACAAAACCAAATGAATAAAATTAAAGAAGCTAATTATGTTATTACAACAAGGGTAACCAAGATAAGTAAGCTAATTATCTAAGTTAATTAACTACATAATTACAAATGAACAATAATGATAATTACAACAATTAATAATTAACAAGACTAATTACAATAAATAACTTTAAATTAAATTAATTACAATGATCATAATGTAAGCAAGGACGCGCAAGGGTTGCATGCATGCACATGCACAATGTTCAAGAACAACCCTGTCTACCCTAAGCTTGCTCTGTTTCACCCCAGCCACTGCCCTCTGTTTTCTGCAAAAATACACTACTGACCAAACTTGGAGGGCCGGCCGGCCCTCAATGAAGCTCGGTCGTGCCTCAATTTTGTGCAAAACTCTGTTTTGTGTTCTGAAGTGAAAATAGTGCAGACAGAGTTGTTCAAGCTCTATTTGTCCCTTCTTTCCTTCTCTATCATGTGTAGACGTCCCCGAACGTCCCGGGAGGGAAATCCCGTTTTGTTCATTTGGGCTCACTACAGTTCAGGACTCAATGTCACGGTCCTGTATCTAATCTCGCAGAGTACAATGCAAGACCGATGAATCATCAAAGAGTCTAAATCCGGCAAATCATTTTTGAAAACAGATTTTTCGAAAGAAGGGCCAAACATGGACTGTTTTGCCAGATACAGAGTCGCCACCTAAATATTTATTTTTGGGGAATTTAGGAAACCCTGACTCGTTGCCTAAGGCCACGTGTCCGTCATCACCAAAGTTGCCTCGGCTCGGGAACTTGGGTACGATTGGGGAAGGTCACTTCGTGAGCACCCCCGCTCGCCCGATCAAAGATCGGCTTCTACTAACCATGATATCTAGTTTTGAAAACATTATGTGTTCTTATTCCGTTATTAGCCTAGATTTAATACGTGATGCGCACAGCATACAAGTATAGACTGGGCCGCCTGAATTGGAACGAAACATCTCATGTTTGTTTTAAAAACGGTTTGCTACTCGCAAGTAGGCTAAAATGTGGATTTGCCACCCTCAGGTGGGCTTAGAAAAGATGATGATTTGCCACTATCTAGTGGGCTTAAAACTCACAGTCGATGAATTGTTCCAATCCAAATAACTCAACCTTCACCCACAGGCATTCAAGCAGTTATATCATATAAGCAAATAGCCTCATGGTAAGCATGCTATCATGGCAGTCACTCACACACATGCAAGGATGCTAAAGCATAAACACTTACCGAGTACTCCAAGCCAAAACAGAAGCTATGTTAGAAATCCATGCATGATCCTAACTATGCTGAAATGCCTAATGCAACACATGCAGGAATGCAACTATAATAGGCTCGGCTATTCTAAGATGGCATATGATGATGCTACAACTAACACGTATTCAACTTGGAATTGAGATACAAATGCAGTTAGTATGGTGCGCCAAGCCCAGTGCATGCAATACAAATGAATGATGCAAACATGCTATCATAAGTATGCTAATTGAAACATGCCCTAATATAACCATCATAAACTGGTAAATAAAAGGAGAAAGACGTGGGGTTGGAAGACATACATCACATACACGCACACTTATTACAATTGTGCCCTCGCTCGGAGGGTCCGAATAAATAATATACAGTCCGAATAAATACAAAATCCTAATTAATTAACAAATTAATCTAGGAAAGCAGGTAAATTAGCACGCAAATCCATGGACCGCCTCAGCTCTGTTCCGAATGATGAATGATGCATGCTTGAGTTGCCTTGCGCGGAAATCCATTGCGATGCCCCGGTTTGCCTCTGTTTGTAATTTTTCTCAGAATATTGTGCAAAGCTCCAGAAGGCTGCTGATTTCTGCTTTGCTGCAACAAAGAGCAACAAAGGGGCATGGCAAAGTATTTTCACATATGTATGCATGACTAATCTTCAGGGAGCGTAGTCCTCGATCCTCGTGCCACCAATCACGCATCTCGATGCATGATGGCCGAGGAGTCAAATTGCATGACTCAATGTGAAATGAATGTACATAAAAACACAACAAGACCTAAACTCGATCATGGGTAATCCGGAGAGTCGGCGACCGGGAATTGAGACACGTTCCGTCACTCGGAGTACGAAACGTCCCTCGTTTCCCGTGCTTGGGCTAACTCCTATCCCAAACACAATGCAAATGAGATGGCATACACAATGCGACTAACATACAACCTAGCATACGCAATGCTATGAAATGGCATACACAATGCTCGATGTAACATGGCATACACAATGCTCTAACATACAACCTAGCATACGCAATGCTATGGACCGAAATGGCATACACAATGCACGATGGACTTACACCAACATGAGTGGACCTCAGCCACACTCACATCAGTGGCCATTAGATGAAAATGAGACAACCGAAATGCGTGCACACATGCACGAATACCAAGGACCGAACCTAAGGCATCAAATGCCACTCTACCAAAGCATGGCAAATGATGAAAGATGGCATGGAATAGCATAAATTACAGCTCTAAAACAGCATAAAATATGGTCCCGAAACATGCAAATATGGCACACAATGCAAGCTAGGGGGCCTGGGTACCGAAACTAGTGAAGTGCGTTACACTAGAGGTACCCAAAGCAATGCACCAAAGGCAAAACCAACCCCAAACAGACCCTAGGCAGGCTTGAAAGAGTGGGAAATTGGCCTAAAATGATGGCTCAACATGCATGAAAATGAAGCTCATTCATTGGTCGGTAAATGTGGCATACAAGCCCGACTCTCAAGCACACTTAAAGAGATGAAAACATGGCAATATGGCATTCAAACTAGCTCTGAAATATGATGAAAAATGACCTCAAAACATGAACACACCTCAACACATGCATGCAATGGACCTCAAAACTCAAAGTTAAGCATGGGTATTGAACTACAAGCATGCAAAAAAAACATCATTCGACCTTGAGGCCCAAAAACAGAGCTAGGGTAGTCCAAAATAAGCACATTATCAGTTTAAGGTATGGCCAAAAAGTGCTAACATCAAGGGTCCACAAAGCATGCAAAGAAAGCTAGTGAACCATTAGTTGTTCTACAACTATATGAAGCATATGAGGGCTCATCCAACCAGCCAAAAAAGAAGTATTTCATGCCAAAATATGCCCAAATACCCATTGAAACTCAGTCAATGCATGCAAAAATGAGGGGCTCCTTTGGAAGGCCATGCAAGGGGGTATTCTACACATACCACAAGAACACTTAACATGGTAAAACCAACTCTGGAAATAAATTATGATAAGCCTAAAACTCACCAAATTGCCCTGAAATGGGTCAATGAAGCATACAATGAAAGGCCCCTTCAAAAGGCCTTGAATGGAATTGTTCTACACATGCATTATAGACATAAAATATGGTCAAAGAGGCTCCGGACAGAGCTAAGGCAGACCTTGAAACTCACCAAATTGGGCCTAAAAAGTGACTTCACAACATGCAAAATGGGGGTCCTTTGGAAGGCCAATAAAGCTAGTAAAGAGAATGAGGGGTGAGAGGGTCACCCCTCTATGATTTTGAAGCTCAAAGACACATCTAAGCCACTGAAAATCCGCTGGATTTCAGTGGCTAAAAGGCCAAATCAAGGCCAATGCAAATGCTCACATGCATAGCTCAAAACATGAAGAAATAAAGCATGAAAGAGGGGAGATGACCCCAAATAGGAAAGTGGCCTCAAGTAAACATGTTTATAAGCTCAAAAGGAAACTTTTCTAGTTTATGACAAATCTCAAAAATGCTCACAAGTAGGACTAAGATATGATGCAAAATAGGCCTACAAAGAGGGATAAAGCATACAAGGATGTAGGAGACCTCAAACAGAAAAGTATCCTTATACAATCTTCAAGAGGAGCTCAAAATATGATACTTTTCAGTTTATGACAAAGTCCAGAAATGCTTTCAAATAAGGCTAATCAATGCAGCAGAAAAATGCAAGAAAAATGAAAATAGGGACTCACCCTTGAAGCTCAAGGAGACAGCAGCAAAAGGGGTCCAAACTCTGAGCTAAAACCAGATTTTGGAGCTCAAAATGATCCTCAAAGAACCTCAGCCCAATGGTAGTTGAGTTTGATCAAGGTGCCTAGGCGAAGGAAAGGTATAGCTCTTGCTATGCACACAAAAGCAAGAGAATGAGAGAGAGGCAGAGATTTGGCTCTGGAATTTCTAGTGAGAGAGGATTTTTTAGAGTTAGAAGCTCCCAAAACTTGCTTAGGAAGCTTTTTTCTTCAAAAATGAGAGATATAACTCATATATATCAAAAAATGAGAGTTTGCTCGGAAATATCTGATTATAGGACAGTTGGAGGTTGTGGAAGACAGCTGGAGGGAAAATATCTATCAATTCTGAGCTTTCTGGGCATAAGTGGTCGGCCGACCACCTTTCCTGGTCGGCCTGCTACTTTTCCTGGTCAGTCGACCACTTTTTCAGGAGAGGGTGGTCGGCCAGCCACCTTTTCTGGTCGGCCAGCTAATTTAGGAAAATTCTGCTTTCTAGGTCCAACTTCAAATGGCCATAACTCCTTCATCTGAACTCCTTTTCAGGTCATTCTTGTGTCTAAATTGAAGCCCCGGAAGTTACATTTCCAATGGCATTAGCCTTGCATTAAAATTCCTCCTGTGCAAAAAGTTATGCCTGTTTTGGTGAAGCCGCGCAGATTCACTCCAACTGGATTCATGCCGAACTTTCTTTTGACCACCTAAGTGGTCGGCCATCTGATTTTCTGGTCGGCCATGTAGCCACATTGAAGCCCCAGAAGTTATCTTTCCAATGGCGCTAACCTTGCATCAAAATTCCTCCTGTGCAAAAAGTTATGCCTGTTTTGGTGAAGCCGCGCAGATTCGGTCCAACCGGATTCATGCTGAACTTCTCCCAAACTAGTTTTCTCTCTCCTTTCCTCTTTTCTTCAACTCCAAACCCCTAAACAAAGTGTTTTGAAAGAGTTTCAAAGATTTCATCTCTCTTTCATTCATTTCTACTTTGTCCTTGCTCGGTTTACCGAAAAGCGCAACATTTGACAAAATGCGAGCCTCAGAACATCGTAAAAACTTTATTTCAAAAATGTTTTGAAAGAGAGGGTTTTAAGGTCTAAAATATTTTAATCAAGATTGTTTTAGTCCAAAAAGGGGTATGAAGTTGAGATTTGACTCTCTCCTTGCCGAAGAAACTGAACCTTTGCCTTGCACACCTTTCTCCACCAAGTAAACCATCAGTAGTGCCCAAGTCTTAAGGGCGGTCAAAAATGGGGTGTCTACATCATGGAAAAGCCTCGAGAGAAGGCTTGAATTGTTTCCAAAACCATCAATGGACAAATTTATTGCTTGATGATTTCAGAATACAATTTGGACAAAAATCAATGAAATGCAATGGATATGACCACCCCTCCCTCTTATCATGGAATGAACTCAAAGAGAGTGGTAGAGACGCTTCAACAATCATCAAAATGCCATGAATTAGCGCATGATCATTCTTGACTTGATTAACTTGGCATAACGTCCGGCCAAGCCTAAGCAAAATGACTCATTTTCTTTAAATGTGTTGGTCGATTTTAAACCAATTCTTTTAGTCATTGCCATTCTTTAGTCCATTTGTCTGAAATGATGATTTAAGTCCTCTAAAAGGAGAGAAGCATCAAAAGGGAAGTAATTCTCAATATGAAAAAGAGATTACGCCGTTGACAATGAATCTCCGTAGAGATTAAGCCATTAAGCGTAGTCTCTAGTTCATATGTTGAATAGCCATCAACCGATTGAAAAATGAAAGAGATGAATGATAGGTTGCTTGTTAAAATGAGGCTCTTAAACATGGAAATGAATTGAAGAAAAGCTTAGAACAATATATTGCAGGCTATATATGCAAACTTATGAGACAACAAGCAAACTAATCAAAGCATGAACTAATTAAATAAATTAAAACAGCCCCTAAAGTGTAAAAAAATAGTAGCTAAAACCATGTTAAAAGAGCACAAAAAGATAGGCGAAAACAAAAAAATACAAAGCTAGTAAGCAAAGCTAAGGAGGGGTGGCTAACCCCTCCACTTTTGGGACTTCTAAACCATATTTTAGCCTCTGAAAATAGTCCAAAAACAGCCCCAAAACAGTGGCTAAAAGAAGAGAAATAAGTGGGAAACACAAGGATATAAGCTTGGAATAAAGTTCAATGAAGGGTGGTTAACCCCTCCACCCTTGATAACTCTTAAATCCCTATTTCAGCCCACAAAGTAGTCCAAGAACAGTCCCAAAACAGCCCAAAAATAGTGGCCAAAAGTGTGTTTAAAGAGCACAAAAAGATAAACAAAAGCAAGAGATATAAAGCTAGTATGCAAAATCAAAGAGAGGTGGCTAACCCCTCAACTTTTGAGACATCTAAACCATGTTTTTTAGCCTTTACAAACTCTGAAAATCAGTATATAAAGACAAGAAAAATAGAAGAAAAGAGTAGAAGAAGATTAAAGAAGAAAGTGCAAAATTATACCTTTTGAAAAGAGAGGTAAGCTCTTAGTTAATAAACTTGATTCCAACACCCTCAAGTTTCTGAAATTAGCTTTGAAAGTTCAACAAAAAGCTTCAAGAACAAACTCCAATGGTGTACGTATTGTGTATGTGTAGCTAAAAGGTGATATGAAGTTTGGAAGGAAGATGGATGTTCTTAGCTCTAAAAAAAAACCTTCAAAGCTTTTGGAAATATTTCCTAACCCTCTAGGTTATGAAAATAAGTTGTAAATTCTCTACAAGAAAGCTTTAAATCCAAGCTTTAATGGTGTATGGAGGGTGAAAGTTCATTTGGAGAAGAAAAGATGCTTGAAGGTTCAAGGATAGCTCATAAATGTCTATGCATCTTTGAAGGTTTTTCTAACCTTAAAATCTGAAGTAGGAGGTCCTATTTATATAATTTGAGCCAAAATGGCCATAAATATCTTCAAACAAAGATATTTGTTCAATTCCCGCCAACTGTTTATCTGGAGCCATCAAGGCTCGATCGAGCCTCAAAACACGGTCAGGCCTCAATAATGCACGGTCGGGCCTTAATAAACAAGGCAAGGTAAAAAAAAAAAAACACTCTCGATAAATTTTCATTGAGGCCCGGCCGGTTCTTAATGGACCCGGCCAAGTCTCAATGACTGCACTTCAGGCCCGATTTCAAACGAGCATATCTTCCTCATCCGAACTCGGTTTTAGATGATTCTTGAGTCTAAATTGAAGCCCCGGAAGTCTAATTTCCAATGGTGTGGCATCACATCTAAATTCTAAGTGTGCAAAGAGATATGCCTATTTTAGTAAATGTTGCTCATTTCTATCTTAATCGGATTGATGCTCAACTTCTCCGAACTAGTTTTCTTCATTCCCCTCCTATTTTTAAAGATTTTTCAAAGAGTTCACCTCCTTCCATATATCTCCACTTTGTCCTTACTCGGTTTACCGAAAAGTGCAATGTTTTAAATGAAATGCAAGCCTCGGAATATCATAGAAGCATTTGGAAAAATATTTTGAAATGAGAGTTTTAAGATCTAAAATAGTTTGGCCAAAATGGGGCGTAAGGTTGAGATTAGAGCTTGAATCCAAATTTCTTCATTGAGAATTCAAAAGATTGCACAGTGTAACTTTCATCATCGGGTGTTTGGAATAAAGTGCCCAAGTCTTAAGGGCAGTCAAAAATGAGGTATCTACAACGGTATCTTTGTTGACCCTCAGAAAATTGAAGCCATTGTGGACTAGCCAAGACCAACTAATGTGTCAGAAGTTAGAAGTTTTTTGGGACTTGCAGGCTACTACAGAAGATTTGTGAAAGATTTCTCAAAACTTGCTATGCCATTGACATAGTTGAAGTAGAAAAATATACCGTTTGACTGGAACAATCAACGGGAATTAGCCTTCCAAGAATTGAAAACTAGACTGGTAACTGCACCAATTCTGACTTTGCCAAACGGAATGGATGTATTTTAGATTTATAATGATGCTTCCTATAAAGGCTTGAGGTGTGTCTTAATGCAAAATGGAAAGGTAATTGCTTTTGCCTCTCGGCAACTCCGTCCCCATGAAAAGAATTATCCGACCTATGACCTTGAACTCGTCACTGTGGTTTTTGCTTTGAAGATTTGGCGACATTATCTGTATTGTGTGACTTGTGAAGTGTACACAGACCATAAAAGCCTCAAATATTTCTTCACCCAAAAAGAATTGAACATGAGACAGAGGAGATGGCTTGAATTGATCAAGGATTATGATTTGTAGAATTTATACCATATGGGGAAAGCTAATACAGTGGCGGATGCCTTAAGCCGAAAATCTATTGAAAATTTGTCTTGCTTGCTCACCAGTCAAAAAGAATTATTATGTGACTTGGAAAAGAATGAGATTGAAATTGTATTGCGTGAAAAAGGCAGGATCTTGGGCACCATCTCTGCTCAACCTACAATCGTTGAAGAGATTAGAGAGAAACAACTGCAAGATGAATTCTTGAAAGAGATTATGAATGACATAGACTCAAAACCGAAGCCAGGATTTGTGCTGGAGAACAATGTGCTGAAATTCCAGAATAGACTTTGTGTTCCTGATTGTTCAGATTTGAGAAAATGTGTTATGACTGAAGCCTACGCCTGTAAATTTTCTATGCATCCAGGGAATACAAAGATGTACCATGATTTGAAACAAAATTTCTGGTGGCCGGGAATGAAGAAAAGCATTGCTGATTTTGTGGCTCAATGCTTACATTGCCAACAAGTTAAAGCTAAACATCAACGACCTGTCGGATTGCTACAGCCGTTTCCAATATCGGAATGGAAATGGAAACATGTCACGATGGACTTCATTATGGGATTACCTCACTCTCCTCGAGGTATGGACTCTATCTGGGTAATTGTTGATCGTTTGACTAAATCTGCATATTTCTTACCTATCAAATCTTTGTATAATGCGGATAAGTTGGCTAACTTGTATGTTAATGAGATTGTGAGATTGCATGGTGTGCCAGTATCTATTGTATCTGACAGAGATCCTAAGTTCACTTCAAGATTCTGGCATAGTCTACAGCAAGCTCTGGGGACTAAATTGAGACTAAGCAGTGCTTATCACCCGCAGACATATGGCCAATCTGAATGGACTATTCAAACATTGAAAGACTTGTTACAGATGTGTGCCCTAGATTTTCCAAGGCAGTTGAGAAACCTACTTACCATTGGCTGAATTGTGTATAATAATAGCTACCATTCGAGTATCGACATGGCTCCTTATAAAGCTTTGTATGGTAGAAAGTGTCGATCTCTAATTTGTTGGGCTAAGGTAGGTGATAGACTGTTGTTGGGACCAGAACTGTGTGCAAGAAACAACTGAGAAAGTGAAACTGATTCAACAACGTCTGAAAACTGCACAGAGCCGTCAAAAGAGTTATACGGATGTCCGGAGAAGGAATAGGGAATACAAAGTCGGTGACCACATATTTATAAAAGTAACTCCAATGAAGGGTCAGACGTGATTTGGGGTGAAAGGAAAGCTAGCACCAAGATACATTGGCCCGTATGAAGTTTTAGAGAAAATCAACTTAGTAACATACCGAGTAGTCTTACCTCCGGTGATGAAAATATGCATAACGTTTTTCATGTTTCAATGCTTCAGGATTACTTACAAGATCCACTCCCTGTCATTAAACCAACATATGTGCTTTTGAAAGATGACTACACCTATGAGGAGAAGCCAATTCAGATTGTGAATCGAAGAATCAAAAGATTGTGAAACAAGGAAATTCCGTTAGTAAAAGTGGATTGGCAGAACCACAGAGGGACTTATGCAACCTGGGAGACGAAAGAGGATATGATGAAAAGATACCCAGATTTGTTTCCATTGGACCCAATGTTCTTCCAGAATAAAGGTAATTCGAGTTTGGAGGACCAAACTCCTTAAGGGGAAAGACTGTAACAACCCTGATACATGATTAACGTATAATTCATGATTAAGCATGCCTAGTAAGTAATCAGGATGAAATCCCGAATTAACTACATGTACATTGCATTATTTGAGTTTCTATCTGTCTCTCGTAGGAATATTTGTTTGCATTTCTATTTCGTTTTGTAAATTGAAGGCCTTATTGGCATCCGATCGCGAAATTGATTCGGTATATGTGTTACTTGGAATTTTTAGAACTTTTTGATAGGTTTAATTGAAATCTAATTCGGAGTGAATTAAATTAAATTAATTAATGCTCATTTGTTTAGTTTAATTAATTACCAATCACTAAGCCTATATAAGGCTCTTATATGAGACACCACTCATCTTTTCTCCTCCTTAATCACACATTTGAGCCCACACTTATACGACAAACGTGGGAGAGAGAGAAAAAGGAGAAGATTGAGCTCAACTAAGGGATTTGCTAGGAAGAAGAAAAATTGAACATAGAGATTCAAGAATTAAGTCACTAGCTCTCATCTTGGGAAGTTTAGGTAAGAATTCAACCCTTAGATTGTATGTTATGGATACCTAAACCATGAATTCAAGAGAATGGAGAGGATTACATAAAAATTAAGGTAGAATTAGAGAAATGAACTCAAACCATGCATGCATGCATATTTCATAACATTTTGAAGTTATTTCCCCAAGAATTTCCTCATGCATGTTACTAATTCACCTTAGTTTTGAGAATTTATCAAGTTTCATGTCATTTTGTGTCATTAGATCATATTTTGAAAGTTTTGAAGTCAAGGCAATACATGCATGTTATGTTTTCTAAGAATTGGGTTTTGTTTTGCACAATTGGCAAGTCTTTGGGCTTTGATTTTGCAAAATAATTTAGAATTCCCAATGTTTTCCTAGTTCACATGTGATTCCTCAAGTGTTTGGCCCAAAAGGATAAGTTTTGGAGTATTTGATTTGAGTTTGGAAGCTTGGAGGTGAATCTAGAAATCCCAGAATATGACCTCTCCGCTTGAGCAACAAGTCCTGCGCTCGAGTGGCCACCTTTGTTTTTGCATCTCCGCTCAAGCAACAAGAAGTTCGCTCGAGCGTGAAATGCAAGCTCCCAGAAGTTTCATGTTTTTGCAAGCCGCTCGAGCGACGAGAAGTGCGTTCGAGTGAGGACCTTAGTCTCACACTCGAGCAGCCGTCGAGCGGAGAATTCACCCAACCAGTACTTTTGCAGACTGCTCGAGCAACAAAAGTTGCACTCGAGTGACCACTCACATTTTGCATGTCCGCTCGAGCGAAGAAAGTTGCGCTCGAATGGGACCCCTATTTCCAGCATTTTTGACCAAGTGTTTTCAAATGCATTTTGGCATCCACATTGCATCCTAGGCATTCTTATGCTAAAATTAAGACATAATATGAAGAGTAAGGACTAGAAACACACTAAGAATGAACGAATTAAGTTAAGTATGACCCGAGCGTGTGTTTCAAAATGTGTATCTGTTACGTTGTGTAGGTCAAGCACCGTGAATTGTTGATCCATTAACTGCTATCAAAGTTATCTGTGCAATAATCCGTGAGTAACAACTTTGTAAAGTTATGTTTGACTTTAATTATTTTCTGATGATATGAAATAATCAATTTTCTGAAATGTTATGTTTTATGTGAATAAATGATTGTCCAAGTTTCTGAAATATATTCTTGGCATCCTTAGCATCATATGATATGTGTCCCTTTTATGGGTCATCGAAATGCCTTTATGGCTATCCCTTTATGGGTCATCGGAAACTTCTTTGTGTACATGAGTCATCGGAGTGCCTTATGGCTATCCCTTTATAGGTCATCGGAATGTCTTCATGGCCGTTCCCTCATGGGTCATCGGATTTGTTAACGCTAATGGATGTGTCACATACTATAATGTGAAATGTGCAAACTTTGAATATGAATATGACTACGTATATGAATCTGCTTTTGCTTTGTCATCTAATCATGTACAAGACTCTGCTTCTGTATGGACGTCATTTATTAAAATCTTTACTCTGTTATTATTCACTAGATCTCCGCTCACTATTTATATTATGTATGTAGGTGAGCAGGCGCGTGACCAGGCCTAAGCTGTTTCCTGGAGAGTTTGGGTCAACTAGCCACTGCGCTTTCCGTGGAGATTCCCTTTTAAGATTCGATCAAGTTTTTGAGAGACAAGTCTTTGGGGTTTTTGTACTTTTTGATGTTTATGTTTTATCTGAACATGTTTTGGAAATTCTGTATATGTGGCTTTGGTGACGTATGATTACTATATTTATATAACGTCACTCTTATGTATCGAAGTTTTAAGCTTACGTTCCATGTATGTCTGCACAGCTCTATGGACTATGTATATTTCTATTTTTTTGCTTTCGTAGCCCTTTATTAAATGAATTCAAGTCAGAGGCCTTTGGTAATCCTTGGATTATTGGCCGGTTATGACGCTAAATCTATAGGGGCAGGTTTGGGTCGAGTCCCAACACAACAATCATCCCCAAATCCCACGTAATTAAGGTTAGAGTAGGGGTTGGTGATGGAAAAGAGTTTGCAACATGTTATCTATGAGTCCGGATCCTCTGCAGTGTTTTCCTGCAGTGGTTGTTGTAATGTCCCAAAACGACGTCGTTTTGGGGCAAAATTCTCAACAAAAAAAAAAACCCAAAGGCTATCTGTTCTTCACGTCTCTCCATTGCCGGCCACCTCTCCACTAGCTTCAGCGAGCCCCTAGCCCCTCCTTCCTCTCCGACAACCCTCTCACAGTTTCTCTCTATCTACAGTGGCCCTCCTTCAGTTGCACCACCCCCTTCTCCCTTCGTCTTCCTCTTCTTTCTTTCATTTTTCTTCTTCTTCTAGATCTAGAAGAAACCATACCCAATTTTGCTATTAGAGAAAAAAAATTCAAATTAACCATCTCGAATCCATACAAGCAATACTACTTTTCAATTCTAGCCACCATCAGCACACTCCAATGGAATATTTCATTTTCTCTCTCAATTGAACCCACTTCTCCGTGTATTTAACTTTGATTATTCAAACATATCTTTCAGAAGTAAATATTGTTTATGGGATTGAACAAAATAAACATCATTTATGCTATAAATTGTATGGACCAAATGAATTTATTGTATATAATTTGAGTATCACAACAATATCAACAAAGATCATTATTTGGGGAACTATTTCCTCACTTGAACTTGGACAAACCAAGTAAAGAAACCCACATATTATTCTATGCTGTATATGTTTCATGCTTAGGAATTAGAACCATAATTCCACAAAAATTAAACCATGATTTCATGTTTTGTTTCATATATTGCTTATTTGTGTGTTTGTTTGCTTTGATTTATAAATATATAACTATATGTGCAAATATATATATATATATATAGAGAGAGAGAGAGAGATGGAGTGAAGCCAAAGAGGCAAGATGTATTCATTGCTGCTACAAATCATTGCAAATCTACCCCATTCAAAGCCACCACAAATCGTTGTCAAAAGTTGACAAGTGCAGATCCTCCTCTCCCTCTGTTTTTTTCTAGATCTAGAAGAAGAAAGAAATGAGGAAGATGAAAAGCAAGGAATGAGGGGGTGATATGGCTGGGGAAGGACCGCCGGAAGAGGAGAACAATTAGGAGAGGTTACTAACGGGGGAGAAGGGTTGAGGGGGGAGAAGGGTTGAGGGGGTCGTCAGAGCTGTTAGGGAAGATGGCTGACACTGGAGAAGCATGAAGTGTAAACAACAGTTGGTTTTGAGACTTTTGCCTCAAAACGACGTCGCTTTGAATCATTACTGGAACCACTACAAGAAAGCACTGTAGAGAATCCAGACTCATTATATATATATATATATATTTATCCTTGCCCTTCTTTTTAAGTTGGCCATATGTCATGCTCTCAGCAAATGCATTCTATGAAATTTTTTATTCCAGAGGATCTTGATGGAATGTGAATATGATTAGTCAAATTTGTCTTTATATGGAAAAATTATCTCAAACGTCTGTCTTATATCTTACCTAATATGTTCTTATAACACTTAATTAAATATATTATTTCTTATTTTTTCTCATATGTATTATATAAAACAATTAATAAAATTGAAAGAATACACTACTTAATTACAATTCTTAAAAGATGGATAATTCTTCCTTCATATAACATATGATATACTATTATATTATAATTTCCTGGTGTAGCCGTGTAAGAGTATCAACAATGGATCCATTAGTGAATGTTTTAGTGTCAGCTGTTAAAAATTTAGTTAGTGAAACTCTTATTTTGAGCTCCAATGGAGCCGTTAATAGGCTAGCCAGTGCAACACATTAGTGTCAGATGCTAATGGGCCAGCCACAGTTAACAAGTGGTTTGACCGTTTAGCCGAGAGAGAGAGGGGGAAGCTGTGGCAGTGTAGTGGGGTGGACCCACTGCACTTTCAAATTGTTTATTTATTTTATTTATTATTTATATATATATATATATATATATTAAGACACACTTTAACACACACTTTAATACATTCATTGATCACCATTCACTCACTAAATTAACAAACTCTTAACACGCATTTTTTGGTTTCATTTTTATCACTTTTTGTCATATAAGACACACTTGAACACACATAGGTATTTTGGGAAGATGATTAAAAGTTGACTTTTTTATTTTTTTTTATTATTTTACTATTTTATGTGAGAAATGATGTGATCTAAAATGAGTTAAAAGTTGGCTTTTAACTTTTTTGACTTGTTGCCAAAACAATTCACATTTTTAACACATCTATTGTGGATGCTCTAAGTGATGGTGTGAGCATGCGCTCTATTTTATGGAAAAATTACCATAGAGGGTAATTTTAAAAAAATATATTATATATTAATAAAAAAATTAATTTTAATTATTAATAATTATAAATTTTATTATAGACTGACATGAAAATTTCTCCAATTTTATTTGTTTATATGAACCTACTACAACCGAACCTACAACCTAGTGGGTCACCGATTTTAAAGGGGAGCAAGGATCCTCTAGAGTGATTTTTCCCTAAAATTTCCTAGAGTACTATATTGTGTGGTTGAGATTTACTGGCAAGTCACATCAGAAAAATTGATGTGACTTGCCAGTAAATCTCAACCACACAATGTAGCACTCTAGGAAACTTTAGGGAAAAATCACTCTAGAGGATCCCAATTCTTTAAAGGGGGTTTGATGAGACTGAAACCACCGATCTTTAGGTACAAATGTGCATGTGCTAGTTGTCTATCTATTTATTTTATTTTATTTTAATGCATCAAAAAAATAGTTATAGAGGAAGGAAAATAAGATAGGAAAAATTTTAATTTAGTTCAAAATTTAAAAAGTAATTACAAATAAATAGTAAATTTTATAAATATTAATTATTAAAGTCATAATTTTTTTCATCATACATGTAATAATTTTTTGAAAGTATTATAATGTGGTAATTTCTTCAATAAAACACAATAACATTGGTTAAACTTGTGATGTCTCACTTAGGGGTGAGCATGGTCCGGATTGGATCGGATTGGGATAAAATCAGAACTAATTCGTTATTTACGATTCCTGAAAAATTAGAACCAATCCAATCCGTTTAAATCATGGAACCAATCCGAACCAATCCATTTAAACACAGATTGGATCGGTTTAGCACCACGGATTCACATAATTAAATAACAAATATATATATATATGTATAACACTTTAATTTCATAAAAATATAAACATAGCGCTATATTAGTTCCACAATAGCAACATGTCTTTCTATAATAGCGACATACTGTTCTAGAATTTAAACAACTATAAGAAAACTAGTTTCACCATAAGTATTTAGACCATTACAAATTAAAACTAAAAACTAACAAACAAAAGTAACAAAAGAAGATATTATGCGAGTTTAGATTTAAGTTTAGGTTTTATATGGAATAAGAGAAGATACTATGAGAGAGGATGTATAATAAAAATATAGACTATTTGTATACGGTTCAGATCGGTTCCAATCCGAAACCGTAGAGTTCAATCCGGAATCAATCCGTGGACTACGGATTTTTAATTCTTCAATCCGAAACCGAACCACAGATTCAAAAAACCAATCCAAATCTATCGAATTAGACTAAACTGGATCAGATTATGAATTTCACGTATTCTTTACTCACCCCTAATCTCACTTAGATAGCAAATATTTTATCATTGAACTCCACGCACATTTATTGCCCCTGCAAGGTTCTAAATTGGAGAGGTGTTGATTAGATTTGTGGAGCTCATCATCACAGATTTTATTTTAATAATTTGAATTGTTTAATTTTTAGAATTCTTCATGTATATATCATCTAGACAAAAAGTAGGTTAATTCGACAATTATGATATCTTCATTATCGTGTTTGTTTTTAAAAAAATAAACGGTAAGTGTATTTTTTAAAATAGATCATTTATATTTTTAAAACAAACTTGATAAAATAAATATGATACAATTATCGGATTGGCTTAATTTTTGATGTGGATAATATATATAAAAAGTTTTAAAAAATGAACGATTCAGATAATTAAAACAAGACCTGTGATAAATTTTAAGGGCTCAAAATTTTTAGTCTAGATTTAGACTGGAGAGCCATAAGTTAACCTTTTTCTTTCTAATTAACTTACAAGCGTTACATGACAAATCCAACAACGAAATCCCACATTACTTCTATAAAAGGCCTAACATTTGAAGTACTGGTTGGCATTCCTAATCGTCTACTATTGATGTACATTCATGTTATAAAACTTTCTTTGTGAATTTGGATTCAATTTGTGAGTCTATTGTGTTTTGTACTTACCAATTTAAGATATAATAATTAATATTATTTTGAGATATAATTCCTTGATCATTTTGAAACAAACTAATAACTCATAATTTTAAGACATAAATGACTTCAATCAAACTAACCTTTTTTGATTTGACATAGATAAATTTCACTTTTGTTTTAACTCACAAGAATTTTCACTTTGTGACATAATAATTAAAACCACATTATTAGTACAAAACTTGACTTCATCCTCAATTTGCATACGACTGGAATTAGTTACGATAAAGTGCTATGTAAGGGCTTTTTAGGTAATTTTCAACAGAAAAAGCAAAAAATTAGGGTTGTTACATAAGGTGGGAAAAATGTTTCTAGAGAAAAAGCTTTTTCTTGCCATTGTTGGTTAGTCTTATCTCTCACTCATCACTCTCTCTTATTTCCTTTTCCTTCATTCACGCCGCTTTCACTTCCACAATCACACATTTCTTTCCCATTTGCCAAACAAAACAAAACAATGACGTGACTCTCTCTTCTTCTCCACTCCATCACCCTCTTCCATTTTCCAATTCCATCTCTCTCTCTCTAGAAAATTTTTCAATTCCATCTCTCTCTCTAGAAAATGTCTGAATTATGCTTGTCAAACACTCCCAAGAAGACTCCTAGCCAAGTCTCTAGTCTCCTTCCCTCTGAATTGCTCTTCTTTTTCTCTTTCATTCTCTCTCACCCTATCTACTTGTCTTACTTCATCTTCTTCT
>JAPPVO010005965.1:0-36886 GCA_030407325.1 Camellia japonica | reverse complement strand
ATCGTTATAAAAATAATATATTTTTCCTTCAATTAAATGTTCTTTGAAGTAATCACATTTCTCAGAGCATACAGTTCCTTCCATGGTGTCACCCTTTGAAAAAAGGTAATAAGTACACATTTTTAACATAATATAAAATAAAATATTTAACAATTATCTCATAATAAGAGTTGTAAATACTTGTTTATCAACAAAAATCATTCTGAATGCCGTGTTTCTCCCAAGACGATTAGTCATAGATAACAACTTGACTAATTGAGCTTTAAGGCTCCAATTACTTGTATATGGAGGTAAATCAGCAAAATAGGGATATCTGATAATTCTGGCTCTGTTTGGTAGAGCTGTGGGAAAGTGCTTATAGCTTATGCCTAAACAGCTTATAGCTTATGCCTAAACAGCTTATAACTTATAACTATGACTATAAGCTGATTTCTGACTTATAAATTAAGCATCTCCTGCCCCACTTAAAGAATAAACTGATTTCTGACTTCCAAAAAGTTATAAGCTATAAGCTATAAACTAAACCAAACACATCAAAATAGCTTAAATTAAGCTGAAAGCTGAAATAAGCAGCTTTTAAGCTGCACCAAACAGGCACTCTATCACCTATTAACAATGTAGATGCATATGAGCAAAATATGAATTTATAATTTTTAAGTGTATTTATGTTAGGTGTATCTAAATTTTTTTAAAAAATTCTTAAAATATTAAAAAAATTCAATGAAAACAAAAAATTTAATTTTCTGAAAAGTGAATCCTGAAAATCTAAACGAAACAAACTGAATCATGCAATCAATTGAAAAAAACACAAGCACAAATTTTTTTTAAAAGTAATATTATACTTTTTAAGTTTATTTATATTAGGTATATCTAAAAATTTTAAAAATTGCTTAAATATTAAAAAAAAATCAATGAAAACAAAAAATATGCAAAAACAAAAAAAATTGATTTTCTGAAAACGAATCCTGAAATCCAAATCTTGAAATTCAAACCAAACAAATTGAATCAAAAAATTTTTTTTTTCTCCAAAAAACCCAATCAATTAAAAAAACACAAGCACAATATATTTTAAATGATTATTACATATGTAATGTATATTTAAATTGTAGGAGTTGGCATTATTTTTTTTAAACAAAATGATTACAAAAGAATTCTTACCTTGCTGTGAAACGATGTTATTATTTGGGGTGATTCTGCTTACACCACTACTTTACTTCTTTACACCCTTCATATGAATTTTTTTTTTTTTTGTTATTTCCTTACATCCCTTAGTCTTCAATCCCTACTCCTCTTTTTCCTTTCTTTATTTTTCTTTTCTCTTATACATCTCTTTTCAAAAAGTGAGAATTATAATATTTTAATCATTAAAGAAAACAATGGATAAAGAAACGGTGGTGAAAACCATCAAAAAAGTGAAATGGTGAGTTTTTTTTTTATATTTATTTGGTAGGTTTTTGTTTCGTTTTTCTAGACTGGCGTTCGACTTTCGTTCGGTGATTCAAAATAGAACAAAATAAAATAGTCTGGCATCACATTGATGAACAAAAAATATAAGTTTGGTAACCAACTATCGAATAAAAGATACATTTCCGGTAACCCCAAACCGAATTTTTTAAATTTGTTCGGCTTCTCATTACCATGTATTTTCAGTTTTATTTTTTTTTATATATTTTTATTTTTTTTTCCTGAAAGGATTATAACGCAAGTACTCCAATATTAGTGGACTCTAATCATGAATTCATTACAGACGAGGTTTGTTAAGTTTTTTTTTTTTTTTTTTTTTTTTTTTTTTTTTATGAATACTATTTTTTCTTATTTTTAATTTGTATTGAGTTTTATTAATAATTTGACGTATAAATGTATTTATTATTTTTAGATTTTTTGTAGTCGTGAAGTATTAATTAAATGGGCTTCTGATGTTGGAAAGAAGACTGGATTTGTCATTGTTATAAAGACATCAAATGCAAGAGACAATGGCAAAAAATCAAGACTTACACTTGCTTGTAAAAGAAGTGGTTACTATAGAGACAACAGGAAGATCAAGGGAGAACGATTGAGATTGACAGGTTCCAAAAAGTGTAGATGTCTATTTCTATTAAGGGGAAAAAATTACCTACAAATTACTATGACGAATTGTGATAACATGTTTGATTGATGGATACAAATAATGACACATTTTATGGAAATTTGTACACTTGATATTTTTATGAATAATTTTATGGATACTTTTTATATATGATTTTATGGATACGTGTTTGATTAATGAATTTTTTTATGGACACTTCAAGGAAAAAATAAATCTTTCAATGTACAGCGACGGGGGCCTAGACAATTCTATTGTAGTTTGACAACATGACACTAGAGTAATCCCATTTGTATAACAATGTATCACTGAACATGCACTTCATAAGTGGCACAAATTAATTTCTTGTTATCATCTAATTCGACGGCGACATAATGCTGGGAAAAAAATATTGTTTGGTAACGTGGCACTGGAGTAATTCAAATTAATTAGCGTTGTATTACCGAACAGGCCCGTCACAAATTAAAAAATCATTGTTTGGAAGAAAGTGTCTTTGTAAATGTATAGCAACAAAATGCTGGAGAGATCTATTTTTTCCGGCAGCATAACACCGGAATAATGTAAATTGTTTAGCACCGTGTTACCAAAATTAGTGGTGTAAAGAGATGAAATAGTTAATTTAGGGTTAGTTTTGGTAATATATTGGGGGTGTAATGAGAATTACATTTTTTTTAGTGGTGTAATGAGATGGAGGGTGTAAAGAGGTTAAATAGTGGTGTAAGTAGAATCACCCTTTATTTGTTATCATTGCGGGTTGTGATACATCTCCATGCAATATAACGCCTTCGGTTTTGGGATTTATGACTATTTCGTCAGTAAAAAATCATTGAAAAATAATTAAATATCCCAAAATAAACTATGCAAAATAATACAATGAGAATAGTAATGAGATAAGTATAAAATTATGAGTCATGTACAAATAATACGAAAAAATGAATAACACAATAGTTTATTCTTACCTTGTTGTGGAAGAATATTAATATTTGTTGTCATTGTGACTTTTGAGACATCTCCATGCAACCGAATGTCTTCAAATATGAGGGGCATCACTATTCCATCATCTAAAATTTAATTGAGAAATAATTAATTTATAAATTAATGTTTAATTTAAAGGTTCGTGAATATCAATTATTGACAATTATAATTAAAAATATTAATATCTATATATATATATATATGTTAGTGTTTACTTTCTGGTAGGACAATATTATTATTCACCACCCTTGTAACTTCCAAAACATCTTCATGTATGTGAACACGCTCAGATATCTGGAACACAACAATTCAGTTATTTGAATTTGCATGAATAAAATATTTAGTGTCAAATCATTTATTATTTGAAATTAGGTTAATATTGTCAAATAAATTATAATTCTAAAATTAATACAAATAATAATTATTACCTTCTTTTTCTATGACAATATTGTTGTTCACTATTATAATTTCCTGTAATAAATCCCCATGCAACTGAATGCCCTCTAAATTTTGAGACGTGACTATTTCGTCATCTAATTAGATGAAAAAATAAATAATATAAGTCAATTGATAGTTAAAAAACACAATAATTTTTTTTTTCAAAAAACACAGTGAGTTAAAAAAATTAATTACAATTTTTTTTCTTCAAAATATAATCTAATCATCATCAATAATGAGTACTTTATGTGAACATAATGAATACAATCCATTTTTTTCTCTAAAAACATGAGTTAAAAATCAAATTAAAAAAGGAATTAAGTCAAAAACACAAATGTCATAACCCAAACAACGTAGAGATTGTTACAATCCAAACAAATTTTTTTTCTCATCATTTGATCGAAATAGAGTGTAAAAAAATACAATCATTTAAAAAAATGTGATCAAAACAAAGTGTAAAAAAACACAATAACATTTTTGCTCATAATAAAATAAAAAGCAATGAAGTCAATTGATAGTTAAAAAATCATTTTTTTTAAAAAAAACACAGTGAGTTAAAAAACCAAATTATATTTTTTTTTTGCTAAACAAAATACAAATTTTTTTTAATTGATATTTGAAAAACACAATCATTTTTTTTTTTTAAAAAACACTGTAAGTTAGAAACTCAATCACAAATTAAATTAATTGATAGTTAAAAAATATAATCCATTTTTTTTTTTTCAAAACGCACAATGAATTAAAACCCAATCACAAATTAAGTCAATTAGTAGTTAAAAATACAATCACATTTTTGCTGATAATAATAAAAAAAACACAGGGAGTAAAAAATCAATCACAAATTAAGTTAATTGATAATTAGAAAAACATAATAATTTGTTTTTCAAAAAACACAGTGAGTTAAAACGATCAATTACAAATTTTGTTTTTCAAAACAAAATCTAGTCATCATCAGTAATGAGTACTTTATGTGAACCTAATGATTACAATTTATTTATTTATTTTCCCAAAAAACACAGTGAGTTAAAAATCAAATAACAAATTAAGTCAATTGATAATTAAAAAACATAATCACTATTTTTTTTTTCCCCAAAAAACATAGTGAGTTAAAAAAATCAATTATATTTTTTTCTTTCAAAATACAATCTAATCATCATCAATAATGGGTACTTTATGTGAACTTAATGAATACAATCCATTTATTTTTTTTCAAAAAACATAGTGAGTTAAAAATCAAATCCAAATTAAGTCAATTGATAGTTAAAAAACACAATAATTTTTTTTTTCAAAAAACACAGTGAGTTAAAAAAATCAATTACAATTTTTTTTTTCAAAATACAATCTAATTATCATCAATAATGGTTACTTTATGTGAACCTAATGAATACAATCTATTTTTTTTTCAAAAAACACGGTGAGTTAAAAATCAAATCACAAATTAAGTCAATTGATAGTTAAAAAACACAATAGTTTTTTTTATAAAAAAACACAATGAGTTAAAAAAATCAAATTATATATATTTTTTTGTTTTGCTAGACAATATACAAATCACAATTTATTATTATTTTTTTTTTTGGTGTAGATATGCCTAACGTTTAGAAAGAATGGTTGAGTATTTGGATTTAGAAAAAAACTGTGATAGTTAAAAAATGTGATAGCTAGATATGCCGAACACTTAAAAAATGTGATAGTTAGATATGCCGAACACTTACAGTTGTTATGCTATCTTTGTGACTGTTTATGTTTATCTAACTACAATCACATTTTTCTCATAATAAAAAAAATAAATGAAAAAGGAACCATTGAACTAACTATCACGTTAAAAAAAAGAACCATTGAACTAACTACAATCACATTAAAAAAAAAGAATAATTAAACTAACTACAATTACATTTTTCTCTTTGTGACTGTTCATGCTTATCTAACTACAATCACATTAAAAAAAATCAAATTATAAATTTGTTTTACAATTGTTACAATCATATTTTTCTCATCATAAAAAATAAATAAATGAAAAAAAAAGAACCATTGAAAAATAAATGAAAAGATTAGTCACATGTTCTAAAACTTACTCTTTATCTTGGTTTGTCCTTCTGGTATAAAAAATAAGTGAAGAATTATATGTTATAAATAGATAGATGTGTTGTCGGTAGAAATGAAAAATGTTGCAATAGGTATGGGAGAAGTTGAAAATAGTTTTTATGAGAGAAGTCAAAAGGCTTGGGAGAAGTCAATAAATGCTGAAGTTTTTTTATTTTTTATTTTTTTATATAAAAAAATTAAAAAATTAAGATTGAGATATTGAAACTTCCACAAGGCTTATGGGTTAAAAATTCTATTTTCCTTATATAATATATAGATGATGTGAAATTAAAGGAGGCTAAAAATGAGAGAGAAAAGAGTGTAGAACCGCCTTACATAGGTTTTAACCACGTCATTAGAGATGAAATTAAAAGACCTCAATTAAGTGAATGTTCCAAGATTGTGCTTAATAATTATATGATCCTAAAATAAGAAAATAGTAAAGAAATGATAAATTTGATTGAATAGACACACAGATCTTTTTGACCAATGTGATAATTTTATGTTCATCTACCATCGACTTAAAAAGGGATGGCACAACGAGTTCGAATCATCCATAATGATTTTTTATATCATGATTTTAGAGTTATTTTTTGGATAATTGAATTTTTTTTATTTAAAAAATGTTAGACTCACAATTTTCAATTCAAAAATTTACTATAATGGTATAACAAGGGAATTGGGATCTATATTTGACTCTGGCCCATTTTGGCAACTTTGGCTTTTTTGGTCTTTTTAAATTTTTTATTATTATTTTTTGTTTTTTTTGAGTCACATTACTTCTCTATTTTTATATATATATATTTTAAAAAAAAGTCAAAAAATCAACTTTTAATCTACTTCCCCAAACAATCCTGAGTGTATGACAAATCAAAAGTTGACATTTATCATACCATATCCATGTGAGTTAAATTAGGAGACTTTTTAACAGTCAATTTTTTTTCTTTTCTTTTTTATTTTTAAAGTGACTATTATTACTATAATTTTATTTTCATATAACATTTTTTTTAAAGTTATTTAGCTTTGAGTTTTCAAATGCAGTTTTTGAGTTGTCAATTTGTGTTTTTTTAAATAAATATTTTAGTTATTATTTGTAATTTATTTTTAAAAATTTAGTAGATACAAAAAAAAATGCTAATATTTAATGAATTTTTATATTTCTTTTATAATTTTTAATATTTAGAGAATTTTTTACAGATTTTTTTCTACAAATTTTAATATTTTTAAATATATCTAAATGAAGTGAATGTAAAAAGTAAAAATAATTAATTAATTAAAATATTTTAAAAAATACTAAAAATAAAAAATATATAAAAGCTAATTTTAAAACCTCAAAACCGAAGGTAAACGCAACCGAATACAGAAACCTATTCAGCAATCCGCTTGGCGGCCCAAAACAAAAGGAGGTTTTCAAGAGCAAACTTTGGGCATGTCCAGTCCAATTTAAACAGCCCTAGGCCCTGTTCGTGTTTTGAGAGATGAGATTGGATTAATGGTGATGTGAGTTTACAAAAATCATGTTTATTTTAAAATAAATTAAGAAAAATTATCAATAAGTCTTAATAGTTAGATTTAATTTTTATCCAGTTCTATTGAAAATAAGTCTTAGTAAAATCGATGCTAAAAATTGATAATTAATAACTTTTTTGTTACGATTTTTATAAATTATCACTAAAACTTACATTAAGTAGAACTTTTAGTAAAATTTTTAGAGTTTCTAACATTTATATAAAGAAAAATCATTACAAACATAATTTTTGCACAAAAATTTTCAACCATAATGAAACCTATTTATTAATATCTCATTTATTAACCAGTTGTTTAGTTAATTTACTCTTAAAACATGACAGTGATCATCTATAACTGGTTAAATATCTCTCTTTGGGAAGTTGAATTAGAAATATTAAAAAATTCTAAACAAAAAATTAGAATTCCACTCGGTTTAGTTTCAATTTTTAGAATTCATTTTTTAGAAAATTTTACTTTTTCATTTTTCGTATTTTTTTTTTCACTGATTTTTTTTTTAATATCTTAAGTAATTTTTTTTAAAAAAATTTTTAGACGCACTTAACATAAATATACTTAAAAAGTATAATATTTGTGAAAAAAATCTTTAAAAAATTCACTAAATACAAAAAATATAAAAAAAGACGAAAATTCAGTATATTTTTTGTATTTTTGTTCATATATTAATTTTTTAAAATATTTTTTCACAAATATTTTACTATTTAGATACATCCACTACAAGAAAATCAGGCAAATAACACGGAGGTTTTTGCGACGGGGTGACTGCCGTCGCAAAAAATGGTTTTTTGCGACGCATTGTAGTTGCTGTTGCCAAAGAAGTTTTTTGCGACGGGGTGTGTCTGCGGTCGATAAAAAATGGCCTTTTGCGGCGGGGATAATTCCGTCGCTAAAGATTGTAAAAAGAAAATTCCAGGAACATTGGCGACGCACAGTTTCCGTCGCAAACGTATTATTTAGCGACGGTAAGAAGTTACCGTCGCAAATAGTGGACCATCTGTGACGGCAGAAGCCCATCATCAAAAACGAAGGATAAAACGACGTCGTTTCATTCGTTAATCATGATCATTTGCGACGGTTGAAATATGCCGTCGCAAATAAATGAATATTTGGTTTATCCCGCTATTTCTATCCCATTCGTGGTTGAAGTCCCTAAAATCCCCAAATTCCTCAAATCAAAATCCCTGAAACCGAAATCCCTAAAATCCCCAAAATCCCAATCCATTGATCCCCAAAATCCTCAAATCAAAATCATTCAAAATCAAAATAGTGGTGGACGACGGCCTTCGCAGAGTGACAAGGGTGAACGACAGCCTTCGCCGGAGTGACGAGCAGCCGCGACGGTGAACGACGAGTGACGAGCGACTGTGAGTGACTGTGAACGGCCATTCATGAAGTTTATTGGGTAAAAGCATTCCAAATGAGAAGGGTTTAATTGTTTCGTCTAGGTTCGTCTTCTTCCTTTCAATGTCTTAATTTGCTACTATTCGAAAATGATTCCTTTACATATATGTCTGTTTTAGATGGTTATGTGCTCGTTGTGTTGTGCTGGGTTGGTTTTTTCAATTGCATTGGAAATACTTTTTTGGGTTTTACAAACAAGTGAAAGCCATTTTACTATATCACCATTTTGAGAGAGAGAGAGAGACAGCTCAAAATTTTCAAGATGCACTGAATGTAACAGAGACATCTAATTTTCCACATGGGTAGGCTCAAGTGTATTTCTGCAAAAGAAACCCTAGAACCTGTAATGGCTTTGCAGAACATCCATGGAGTCAAATTGATAGTCATTGAAACATACTGAGGAGGTCTATATTTCTACTCTCACATTGTCTAGAACCTGTTATATTTCTACTCTCACATTGTCTATATTTCTACTGAGGATAGTCTAGAACCTGTTACATTGTTTTGTCTTTTTAATTCAATTTTTGTCCTTTTCTTTGTGGTTTTGGTGTTTAAATTACTCTTATCCAGAGGTGGGATATGGAAAATGGACCTCAAAATTTTCATCTAAATGACTGAACCAGAGAGAGAGAGAGAGAGAAAGCCCTCTAATTTGCTCAATTTTTTCATGTATTCTTGAATTTCAACAGCTTATATCTTCTGGGATTAAAATTATTTGATCTATTTTTTACTAGCTTTTCAAATATTTGGTTTCAAGTATGATGAATATGAAATTTGTTGATGATGTAAAAACTTTATCAAATTTTACTTTCAAATGTTTTCATTCTTGATTTATCTATTTAATTTTGTTTTTCTGCTAACTTTATGCATAATCAATATGTTGTATGAATCTGTAAAATTGGACACCGTTATTGTCCCAATTGGGCTGTTACCAGTTGCGACCCACACAATGCTCTGCTAATTTTTAGCTTCCACATGTTTCAAACCAGATTTTCTTTGCTTGAACATTAAAATTTTAAAAATTATAGGGCAAATAAAATAATTTTGCATACAGTAATTCTGCAGCCTACTTGACATTTTAATAGAGCAGATGAATATTAATTAATATAATGAATTATAACTTCATTATTATTCCAGCTCATTGAGTCAACTGACTGATTATGAAGTGAAAATATATTATGAAGTGAAAATTTTAATAATGCACACAAGATTAATTTTAATAATGTGGAAGATTTACATTGAAGATTCTTTTTGTTTGGGTTTAATCAATTTTCATGTGGTTTATGTACTTACATGGTTCAACATGACTCAAGTTTCTATTATTACAGCAGCCTTCAATTTTGTTAAATAGTGACTGGTATCTTAACAGGAAAATGGCACACTGGAGGAATATAAATTAGCTCCTGAAGGTGTTAGTCAAGCACTTTTGGCAGGAGAATCATTCCAAAAGGTAGGTGTTCCTACAAATACTTGCTGTGGTTCTCCAGGGCCAACACGGCTTTCTCAATTTAACATTGTTGAAAAGTGATCTAGAATGTATAGCTGATGTAAGAGCAGCTCCAATCCTTCACCAAATCTTGTATGAAATTTAAAAGTGGCATGAAATTATCATTCATATTCGCACACTACCACTTGAATTTCCTAATGATACCGAAGAAACGTCTCTCATTCTTTTTCTTATTAGTTTTTTATAAACAGTCACTGACAAAAGTTTTTTATCAAAAAAAATATGCCACTTAGTTAAATTCACTTTGGAAAAAAAAAAAAAAAAAAAAAAAAACTAGAAGTAGAACAATGAATTTGTGAAATCTAGTAAATATCAACAATAGGAATCTGGCTATTACTTGTTCTTTGTTTTTTTGTTTTTTTGTTCCATACTTGGTTTAGCACGAAACTTGGCAAACTTGGCACACACGACCGCCTAGGCACGAGAGACTTGTGGAAGAAGACGGGACTCCAATGGGGTTCCGGTTTGGGAGTTAGAGCCCTATTTCGGTCTAGGCAAACTAGTTCCTTAAGAAACTTGAATTCGAGGTGCTGACGTCTCAAAATCACCAAATGGGGTCGGATTGGCACGAAACTTGGCACACACGACCGTCTACGCACGAGAGAGTTGTGGGAGAAGACGGGACTCCAATCGGGTTCCCGGTTTGGGAGTTAGAACCCTATTTCGGTCTAGGCAAACTAGTTTCTTAAGAAACTTGAATTCGAGGTGTTGACGCCCCAAAATCACCAAACGGGGTCGGATTGGCACGAAACTTGGCACACACGACCGTCTACGCACGAGAGAGTTGTGGGAGAAGACGGGACTCCAATCGGGTTCCCGGTTTGGGAGTTAGAACCCTATTTCGGTCTAGGCAAACTAGTTTCTTAAGAAACTTGAATTCGAGGTGTTGACGCCCCAAAATCACCAAACGGGGTCGGATTGGCACGAAAATTGGCACACACGACCGCCTAGGCACGAGAGACTTGTGGGAGAAGACGGGACTCCAATCGGGTTCCCGGTTTGGGAGTTAGAGCCCTATTTCGGTCTAGGCAAACTAGTTCCTTAAGAAACTTGAATTCGAGGTGTTGACGCCCCAAAATCACTAAACGGGGTCGGATTGGCACGAAACTTGGCACACACGACCGCCTAGGCACAAGAGACTTGTGGGAGAAGACGGGACTCCAATGGGGTTCCCGGTTTGGGAGTTAGAGCCCTATTTCGGTCTAGGCAAACTAATTCCTTAAGAAACTTGAATTGGAGGTGTTGACGCCCCAAAATCACCAAACGGGGTCGGATTGGCACGAAACTTGGCACACACGACCGCCTAGGCACGAGAGACTTGTGGGAGAAGACGGGACTCCAATGGGGTTCCCGGTTTGGGAGTTAGAGCCCTATTTCGTTCTAGGCAAACTAGTTCCTTAAGAAACTTGAATTCGAGGTGTTGACGCCCCAAAATCACCAAACGGGGTTGGATTGGCACGAAACTTGGCACACACGACCGCCTAGGCACGAGAGACTTGTGGGAGAAGACGGGACTCCAATGGGGTTCCTGGTTTGAGAGTTAGAGCCCTATTTCGGTCTAGGCAAACTAGTTCCTTAAAAAACTTGAATTCGAGGTGTTGACGCCCCAAAATTACTAAACGGGGTCGGATTGGCACGAAACTTGGCACACACGACCGCCTAGGCACGAAAGACTTGTGGGAGAAGACGGGACTCCAATCGGGTTCCCGGTTTGGGAGTTAGGGTCGGATTTCTGTCTACCCAAAATTATTTACTTAACTATCTTTGTAATTATATAGTAGTTAATTTTTTATGTTTTTTTGTAATTAAAATATTAACACATAATTATATTGTCATTAATTTTTTTTATTTTTTATTTTCAGATATTTCCTGAGTAGCAGTTTGCTTCTTGTGGAATGCAGGTGTGTGAAGATTGTGACAAACTTTTGTTTTTGTAACCCACGGAAAAATCATGACGAATACTTTTATTTTTGATTTACGTTCTTTAGATTTGTGAACATTATGTATGTATTATGCAACATTATGTGATGAGATAATTTTGATGATATGTTGTTATGAATGGAAGAATACTTTAATTATGGATGAATTTTTATTTATATACAAGAATTTTTATATTATTATATAATTATTGATTTTTTTTTAGTTATTTTCATTTAATACAGATAATTTTCATATTTTTAATAATTGTGTTGCAGTTTTTTTTTTTTTTTTTTGAGACGGTATTATACTGTCTCAAAAAAGGTTTTTTGCGATGGTAGCATAGCCGTCGCCAAAGATATTGCCATTTCTAGTTAATTGAAACAACAAGCCTTTAGCGATGATATCCTTCACCGTCGCAAATACTATTTTTAGCAACGGTATTTTTTACCGTCGCAAATAAAACTTTTAGCGACGGTATTTTTACCGTCGCAAATAACCTTTTTTGCGACGGCAACACAGTGCTGTCTCAAAAACTTCAAATTTCTACACATTAATAGCGACAGTATTTTGCAGTCGCTAAAAGGCACTTTTGTCGTCGCCAATATTTTGCGACGGCGCCATACCGTCGCTAAAGGCCTTTAGCAACCCCCTTTGTTGCGACCCCCCTATTACCGTCGCTAAAAGCCCGCTGCCGTCGCACAAAAGCTTTTGCGACGGGGTTTTTGGTATTTGCGACGGCATTTTACCGTCGCAAAAAAGTAAATTTTTTTGTTGTGATCTAAGTAAAGTGCATCTAAAGAAGTAAAAAAATTGATTAAAATTTTAAAATATTCACTAAAAACAAAAAAATATACAAAAATAAAAAACTCAATTTTCAGAAAACTTTTCAGAAAACTAAACCAAAAACACACTCTGATTTTTAGAGTTTCTTCTTTTAGAAATTAGTTGGAGCTAGGACTATCATTTTTCAACATTGTGATTTTTATTTCTTAATTTATTCATACTAATATAATTAATATCTACACATAATTCAATATTATGGAATCTTTTGATTTTAACTTTTGTTGTTGATTTTGCTTTATCTATTTGAGCTATGTAGAAATGTTATTGGGGGGAATTACTTAACAGTGAAAAAAAAAAAAAAAAAATCATTGAAGAGCAACTCATTTGCACCCTTTCATGTTTGTGTAATTTTTTTTTTCTCTCTATTTCACTCTTAAGAAAATCTCCCAAATTATTTATTTGTTAAAACAATTAGAAAATGATCTACTTTTAACTAGAACTCTGTTTTGATTTGATGAAATTTTTTAATGAATTGCTAATTTGTGAGGTTAATTAGTAGGTATTCCAAAAATGTATGTGGAGACAGCTTCAGAGTCACAATCGGCTGGTAATGAAGAGGATCCACATGATAATGGAGTTATTATCACCAAATTAGAAAGGCCTTTTTTCACCAAAAAAATCCTAGGTGCTCATCTTCTTGTCCCTTTTATCCGTTGAAAAAATTCACATTATTAATTTGATGTATAAAACAAACTATATATAAAAAGTAAGAGAAAATGTATATTTTTTAGGAGGTTATGGGTTTGAATCACCATCCTTTCAATATATCTAAAATAAAAAAAATTAAAAAATGTAGATAAGCCAACTATTGGATGACTGTTTTTGAAAAAAGATGAAAAAAAAAAAAAAATCTCAAAAAAAAAATGCGTGGACTAGATTTATTTTAGGTAGGATTCACATGACACCAAATTTCAATCTACATATATTTAATTTTTATAGTTCTTCTATTTGTTTTGGTGCAATGAAAAATATATCATACGGAAATTTTTTCCAAAAAATATTTTTTTGTCCTTTGTTTGATAATAATGTTCTTGAAACTAATGTAATGATGGTTGTATTAGTGTTGGTGAGGTGGTGGTGGCGGCAACGGGTAGAGGTGGTGCAGGGAGTGGTTGTTGTGGTGGAGGTGATAATGGTGGTAGTGTGGTAGTATTGGTATGATTTTAATTAGAAAAATATTTTTAACTTTTCAAAAGTAAAAAACATTTTTGGTCCAAATTAACTTGTTTTTCATTGACAAAAGAAAAAGTTGTCCATTGATTTTCATTGTTCCTTATACTTGATGTTAGAAAATACAGGGAAAAAAATTCAGAAATATTTTTCATCCAAATTTTTTTGAACATAGACTTCTCAATAATACTGAAGGTCCTCCAACCCCCAATCTAACATGGACCAAATGTGAGTATCAAATATATTGAATAAATGAATTGGTTTAAGACGGATGTTAATACATTCGGGGCATATCATATACTAGTATCCAAAATTTGATACTGAAAATTTGTTACTGTGTCCTTTCTAATATAGGATTTGTATTATATTTCACATTATGCTTAAATTTTCTCCCTTCTATCAGGTTTTCATTTGTTTAAAAAAATAGATCATGTGAAACAAAAGCATGTACTTGCCTTGATATTGGCAAATAAATTGATTGACAAAGAAGATTGGAGTCATTACATTCACAGTGAAAGTATAAATTCTGAACCAAGCTCAGTTAGAAGGTGCAATAGAGACCCACTTTTACAGGCAACGAGGCTTGGCATTATTGAGGTGGTAAAGGCAATTCTGAAAAAATATCCAGAGGCTGCAGATTCATTTGATGAGAATGGAAGGAACATATTACACATATCGGTTGCGCAAAAACATAGATTTATCTATGATTACTTGATGAGTTCTGTTTCTTACAAGGATAGGATGTTAGCGGATATTGATTTTCGAGGGAACACTATCTTGCATCTCGCGACATACGCGGGAAATCGTACTAGAAATCAATTGGTTGACGATGTTGATGGCCGATTGGCCACTAATTTTCATGTTGGCGTGGCGCGGGGAAGTGTTGGAGTAGTCAACCAAATGAGTTGGGATGTGCTATGGTTTAAGGTACCAATCACTGCTCTTGCTTTTAGAATAACTACCTGTTGGAAAATTTGGTTTTATAAGGCTTATTTTGGACAAATTTTGACCCTAAAATTGAGTGGGCTCCAAATGTCTTTTGGGGTGGGTCCGAAAATGTGACGTGTTCTTTGTCGCATGGCAAGTCACACGGTAAAGACGGTTCGTCAAAACTATTTATGAGTGAATGGGAACTTGACGTCGTTTTCGGGTTCGTGGAATGAACAATTTAAAGAATTAAATGTGAGTTTCCTTGTAAGGCTTGTCCCACATTGAAACTTTAAGAGAGCTTTTGTGAGTATATAAGTTCTAAGTGTACAATCTTGGGTTAGGCCCCAAGGGACACCCCAAGTTTGTAGAAGGGAGGAGTTATGGATAAATGAAACGTTAGCTCAAACCACCATGCGCGTCACTGACCGGTTGTGTCGGGTGTGGGTTGTGGGTTGGGTCAGTTCTAATGTTATTTTTTTGGATAAAATTCATTTGAATTTTTTCAAAAATTCTTGTGGGAAATTAATTCGAATTTTGCATCAAATTTGAATTCAAATTTTTTGTCCAAAATTTGTGTCTCTTCCAAGTTCCACAACAATTTCAAATTTCGGATAGATTGAAACTGCCCAGATAGATCTGTTCAGCAGTTATAAAACTGTTCAGCAGTTACCAATGGATTCAAACTCCAGTAGTTATCTGTTCAAATAGTGTTGCACCTGTTGGTTTGAATTGAATCTGTTCCAGTTTGAAATTAATACCTGTTCGGGTCTGAAATTTGCCTATATATACCAGCATTGTTCCAACAGTTGGGGATTCGGGGAAAAACAATCTGAAAAATACATTTATTATTGTTCAGATTTTTTATCTGTTTGCATTATTCTTCATATTATTTTAGGAAAAAATTCAAAGAGTTTAGAACACAGGTTTTGTTCGCCGAACAAATTGTTTGGAGTGCTACTACAATTTGTGAAGATCATTGTATTTTGGGAGATAGACGCCATTTGTCCATAAGCATCGTAGTGTGGCGAATCTGTCTTAAGGATAGAGTGTCACACACTCGACTTGATCTTTAAATATTTATTCGGTTTGATAAAATAAATTCCGTAAGTAATTTATTTATTTGTTTGATTTGTTTCATTATTTAATTTAAACAGAAGATTATTCCAACAATCTTAAGACATAATCGAATTATTTTGTTTATATATAATTTTTCGTTTGTTTCCTTTTCTTTTTGTTCTTCTTACAGAAATTATTTTCTGTGGTTTTACAAAACAATATTCTGGTTGGAAAAATAAATAGTAGTAATATACTGTTTGACAGATAGTAGTAATATACTGTCTATTTTCTTTGACAACTAGTAGTAATATACTGGGGTCATTAATAATTTAGAATATTTATTTGTGAAAGTTTGTCAGAAATTAATTTTAGTTTTTAGAAATTATTTCCGAGTGTTCATTAATTAAAATTCTGTTTTAGTATTTTAATTATTGAAATATTACAGAAATTTAATTTTTTGGGTAGAATTAATTTGGTTAAATAAAATTTTATTTTATTTTCAAATTAATTAAAAATAAAAGTTACAATTCTTGTTTATTTTATTTTAACAGAATTTAATTTTGTGATTTTGGTTTAAAATTTTCTGTGCAGTATAAAATTCTAATTCTAATTTTGTTTTATAATTTAGAATATTTATTTGTGAAAGTTTGTCAGAAATTAATTTTGATTTTTAGAAATTATTTCCGAGTGTTCATTAATTAAAATTCTGTTTCAGTATTTTAATTATTGAAGTGTTATAGAAATTTAATTTTCTGTGTAGAATTAATTTGGTTAAATAAAATTTTATTTTATTTTCAAATTAATTAAAAATAAAAGTTACAATTCTTGTTTATTTTATTTTAACAGAATTTAATTCTGTGATTTTGGTTTAAAATTTTCTGTGTAGTATAAAATTCTAATTATAATTTTGTTTTATAATTTAGAATTCATGGCTACTGAAACTGGTCAAACTAATGCTCAAACAAATACTACTGTGGTGGCTGCAATTGCTTCAACCCCTCTTGTTGTAACTGTGCCAGTTAATCACGGTGAAAAGCCGGAGAAGTTCTCAGGAACTGATTTTAAAAGACGACAATAAAAAATGTTGTTCTATCTTACTACTCTCAACCTGGCATGCTTTCTCCGTGAGGATGCTCCTATTCTGAAAAAAGATGAAACCGATCGGCGAGTGGTTACTGCGGTCGATGCTTGGAAACATGCTGATTTCCTTTGCCGGAACTATATCTTGAACGGACTTGACAACACATTATATAACGTCTACAGTCCTATCAAGACAGCAAAGGAATTTTGAGAGTCTTTTGAGAAAAAGTACAAAACAGAAGATGTTGGCTCAAAGAAATTTGTGGTTGGCAAATTCCTAGACTTTGTGATGGTTGATTCTAAGACTGTGATCAGCCAAGTTCAAGATCTCCAACTCATTCTGCATGATATTCATACAGAAGGCATGTCTCTCAGTGAATTCTTCCAAGTTGCTGCCTTAATTGAGAAATTACTACAAGGTTGGAAGGAATTCAAGAACTACCTCAAGCACAAGCGCAAAGAAATGTCTTTGGAGGAATTAATTGTGCGTTTGAGGATTGAGGAGGACAACCGCAATTCAGAGAAGCGGGCTGGTAAGCATCCAATGGAGTTTAAGGCAAATATGGTGGAATATGCTCCAAAAGCCAAGAAACGAAAGGTTTCTGGAGAAAGTTCCTCACAAGGCTCTAAAGGAGGGGAAACTAAAAAGTACAAGTTTAATGGAAAGTGTTACATCTGTGACAAAGAGGGACATCGGGCCAAAGATTGCCGTAGTAAAGGCAAAAGCAAAAGAAGAACAAGCAAGAAGCTTGCTCAAGCCCATATGACCGAAGTGGACAATATTTCCAATGGTGTAGATAACATAAATCTTTTTGCAGTTGTTTCCGAGACGAACCTTGTCAGAAATCCTAAAGAATGGTGGATGGACACTGGTGCTACTTGTCATATTTATGCCGACAAAAAGATGTTCACATCTTATTCTACAGTGGACAATGGTGAACAACTTTTTATGGGTAACTCCTCGACTTCTAAAGTTGAAGGCCAAGGAAAGATTATTTTGAAGACGACATCTGGAAAGGAATTCACTCTCAACAATGTGCTGCATGTATCGGACATTCGCAAGAATCTTGTTTCCGGATCTTTGTTGAGTAAAAATGGGTTTAGGCTAGTTTTTGAAAGTGACAAGTTTGTACTTACCAAAAACGGGATGTATGTAGGAAAAGGTTACATGTCTGATGGCTTTTTCAAAATGAATGTAATGACTGTTGTACCCTCTGTTATTAATAAAAATACATCTTCTTACTTGCTTGAGTCTTCAAATTTATACCATGGTAGATTTGGACATGTTAATTATGGATCTTTGCGTAGATTAATTAATATGAAATGTTTACCTAAATTTGACATTGATTCAAATCATAAATGTGAAATTTGCATTGAGACAAAATTATCCAAAATTCTTTTTCATTTAATTGAAAGAAATATGGAACCACTTGAATTAATTCATAATGACATTTGTAATTTTAAATCAATTCAAACTAGAGGCGGGAAAAAATATTTTATCACTTTCATAGATGACTATACTAGATATAGTTATGTTTATTGAATTCGAATAAAGGATGAAGCTTTGAAAACTTTCATTCAATATAAGAATGAAGTTGAAAATCAACTTGGTAAGAAAATTAAGAAACTTAGAAGTGATAGAGGTGGTGAATATGAATAATCTTTTGGTGAATTTTGTAAAGAACATGGAATAATTTATCAAACCACCGTTCCTTACTCACCTCAGCAAAATGGAATTGCTGAAAGGAAAAATAGGACTTTAAAAGAAATGATGAATGCCACGTTAATAAGTTCTAGATTACCTCAGAACTTGTGGGGGAAAGCAATACTTTTTGCTAATTATATACTTAATAAAGTACCCCGAAAGAAAGTCAATCAAACACCTTATGAATTGTGCCATGGGAGAGTACCATCCTACAAATACTTAAAAGTGTGGGGGTATTTGGCTAAAGTAGCTATTCGTAGTCCTAAAAAGACTAAAATAGGTCCTAAAACTATTGATTGCATTTTCATTGGTTATGCCAAAAATAATAGTGCATATCGGTTTTTGATTCATAAATCAGAACATTCCGAAATACATGTAAATACTATTATTGAATCTCGGAATGCATCTTTCTTTGAACATGTATTTCTAAACAAAACTGGACAAGAGACTGGTACTAATAAAAGATCATGTGATGCTATTACTATTCATGATAAAAAACAAGAGCAAGAGATAGATCAATGAGGAAGAAGAACCTAGGCGTAATAAACGTGCTAGAACCTCAAAATGTTTTGGTCAAGATTTTCTAACATTTTTGTTAGAAAATGAGCCTTTAACTTTTAAAGAAGTTATGTCTAGTCCTGAGGCTCCTTTATGGAAAGAAGCTGTAAATAGCGAAGTTGATTCCATTATGCAAAATCATACTTGGGAATTGATGGATTTACCACTAGGGTGTAAACCTCTTGGATATAAGTGACTTTTCAAAAGAAAAATGAAAGCGGATGGATCAATTGACAAATATAAGGCAAGATTTGTGGTCAAAGGTTTTAGACAAAAAGAAGGTCTTGATTATTTTGACACATACTCACCAGTTACCAGAATAACATCCATTAGAATGCTAATTACTATTGCATGTTTGTACAATTTAGAAATTCATCAAATGGATGTGAAAACTGCTTTCTTAAATGGTGAGTTAGATGAAGAAATTTACATGAAACAACCAGAAGGATTTTCTGTTCTAGGAAAAAAAAAGAAAGTGTGTAAATTAGTTAAATCATTATATGGTTTAAAACAAGCGCCAAAGCAATGGTATGAGAAATTTGACAAAGCAATGATGTCAAATGGATTCAAAATTAATGAATGTGACAAATATGTTTATATTAAAAACACAAACAAAGGTTATGTTATTGTATGTCTTTATGTGGATGATATGCTCATCATATGTAGTAATAATGACATGATTAAAACTATCAAGAAAATGTTGAATAAACATTTTGACATGAAGGACATAGGCATTGCTGATGTAATTCTTGGTATGAAAATTACCAAAACATCAGAAGGTTATACTTTGTCACAATCTCATTACATTGAGAAAATACTTGATAAATTCAGCAAAGATGATGATCATCTTGCTAGAACACCTGTGGATGTTAATTTGTTTCTTTCTAAGAATGTACATGAAAGTATTTCTCAATTAGAGTATGCCCAAATTATTGGAAGCTTAATGTACTTGATGAACTGCACTCGCCCAGATATAGCTTATGCAGTAAGCAAATTAAGTAGATATACGAGTAATCTAGGAGTAGAACACTGGAAAACAATTATAAGGGTTCTAAGATACCTTAGATTTACTCATAACATTGGGTTGAATTATACTATATATCCAGCAGTACTTGAAGGGTACTATGATGCAAACTGGATATCGGATACTAGAGACTCAAAATCCACCGGTGGGTATGTCTTTACTCTTGGTGGTGCGGCTGTATTTTGGAAATCTTCCAAATAGACTTGCATTGTTAGATCTACCATGGAATCAGAATTCATCGCTTTAGATAAAGCTGGGGAAGAAACAGAATGGTTTCGCCACTTCCTTGAAGATATTTCAATATGGCCAAAACTGTGCATGCTATATGCATACATTGCGATAGTCAATCAGCAACTGGTAAAACGTAGAGTCATATGTATAATGATAAGTCACGACACATTCGTCGTCGACATAACACCGTGAGACAACTACTCTCTAATGAAATTATTTCCATTGAATAAGTGAAGTCTAAAGACAACATAGCGGATCCACTATCCAAAATGTTAGCAAGAGAGTTAGTTGAGAATTCATTGAGGGGAATGGGACTTAAGCCTATTAAATAAGAGTTACTACAAAGGTAACCCAACCTAGTTGACTGGAGATCCCAAGATCTAGGTTCAAAGGGACAACCGAGTTGTGTATGACTTATAAGGATCACTGGGAAGTCAAACTTCTACCCATTTCTATAATGAAATAGTGATGTTTGCAGCGTTTTAGGTTAAGTAATACTTTTAATGATTCTTATATCTAGGTATACCTAGTGGAGTATGGCAGGATACTTTTCATAAGAATCACCTATATGAGTGTGAACTGGGCCGGTTCTATGAGATTTGTGAAGGACTACAATTCTCTAGAGCACTCATGAAAGATCAGATTGTTCAGGGCCAAAATGAACACAATAGTGAGAATTAAACTGTGTCTGGTAATATACTGTGTAAGCTCTATTGTCTTGGTTTCCACAAACGGCTGAACAGTTCAAGACATCATGTTCACTGGTTAGCTAGTAAATCCGATAGTGTCTCACAAGGGAAGGTTCAAAGCCAAAAGCTACCTATCCTTTGCAGAATATTTCCAATTTCTGTACTCTCTATAATTAGATCATGTTGTTGCATTTTCTCTTCGTCAAATTCCATTCATGTGGGGGATTATTGGAAAATTTGGTTTTATAAGGTTTATTTTGGGCCAATTTTGAGCCTAAAATTGAGTGGGTCCCAAATGTCTTTTGCGGTGGGTCCGAAAAGGTGATGTGTTCATTGCAGCATGGTAAGTCACACGGTGAAAACGGTTCGTCAAAACTATTTATGAGTGAATGAGAACTTGACGTTGTTTTCGGGTTCGTAGAATGGACAATTTAAAGAATTAAATGTGGGTTTCCTTGTAAGGCTTGACCCACATTGAAACTTTAAGAGAGCTTTTGTGAGTATATAAGCTCTAAGTGTACAATCTTGGGTTGGGCCCCAAGGGGCACCTTAAGTTTGTAGAAGGGAGGAGTTATGGACAAATGAAACCTTAGCCCAAACCATCACACACGCGCGCCACTGCCGCCGGCCATGTCAGGCGAGGGTGTGGGTTGTGGGTCGGGTCAGTTCTAATGTTAATTTTTTGGACAAAATTCATTTGAATTTTTTCAAAAATTATTGCAGGAAATTAATTTGAATTTTGCACCAAATTTGAATTCAAATTTTTTGTCCAAAATTTGTGCCTCTTCCAAGTTCTACAACAATTTCAAATTTCGGACAGACTGAAACTGCCTAGACAAATTTGTTTAGCAGTTATAAAATTGTCCAGCAGTTACCAACAGATTCAAACTCCAGCAGTTATTTGTTCAAACAGTGTTGCACCTATCACTATAACAAATTGCACTTTTGGCAACTACTTTGGGCAACGACATCAATTTTTCATAGTCAAAACTATATTTTTGGCGACACAGTGATCAATTTTTCGTTGGTAAAAATAGACCTTTACCTACACAATTTATTATCATCGCTAAAAAAATGTATAAATCACTAGGCGCCAAAATTATTGGTTAGTGCCAAAATTTCAAAAAATTTAGCTCCGAGACTTATTTTTTAGCAACACAATAAGCGTCGCTATTAGTGTGCTTACTTTTGGCAATGACAAGTTGATGTGGGTAAAGAGTTAAACATTTAGCGATGATAATACTATTCGTTGGTAAAAGTTTTGCTGAAATGAGGTGATTTAATTATTTGTGTTTTTATTATAACTTTCAAAGAGTTTTAGATATTTTAGTTATTGAATTGTAAAATTAAAATGATCATCAAATTAGATCACAAAATGAACCCCTCAAGCCCAAACACACTCTTAAGTAGAGATGGCTAATTTGAGATAATCTAAACTTTTCCAAAAAATGTGGTTAGATTATCAATTTCAATATGTTTGGTTTTATTTTCATAAACTTGTTTGAGAATTTTTTTTCTAAAAAGCAAAAAAAAATATGGTCAAAAAATATAAAAATAATTATTATTTTTGTATAATTTTATCTTTTAAGAGGTCATAAATAATTTTGAAAATTTTAAAAATATATTTTAATGTTTATACTTCTCAAATTAGTTTTAATATTTTCATTTTATTATATTTTTGATCTATCTCTAAAATTGAGGCGGTGGAGAGTTCTCTCTCAAAATTCCCTCTTTTTTTCTAGATAGGTAAACTCCTCGTCACTGTCCCTCCACGATTTTCATTCTTCGGTAGCGGCGAGATTTCAACCTGGAAACAGTGCTCTCTCTTCGGCAGCGGCGAAATTTTAATCTTGACCTAATTCGCGTCACTTTCTCTCTTTAGAAAGGTGAGTTTGTTCTTGGATGAATCATCAGCTTCTTTGTTTCAATCGATTGTCTCGTTTTACTGCCAATTTTGGGGTTGTTATGTTAGATTTAGAGCTTTTCGTTGTTAGGGCTTGTTTAATGGAGTTTTTTTTTTGGGTTGAAGTTTTCGTATCGTTTTCAATAGATTCCGCTAGTCTAGTGAGCGATCCATTGTTTTCACTATAGAATTGGTTTTATTTTTGGCATTTTAAAGTTTTTCAATTATGTGGATCGGATTTCATTGAATCTTTTGATTGTTTGGTCTTGAAATTCGACTTTCCGAAGCAGAGTGTTTGAACCTTGTTCTATTTTTTGCTAGAAATGTCCTGTTTAGGTCTTTGCCTCATTTGAATCGCTTTTGATACTCCTTTCGGGTTAGATTTTATTTGAATTTATCAGTGTTGTGAAGATTTTTATGTGTTTGAGTTGAATTTCAAGTCTCACTTGATGTCATACAGTGTTTGGTTCATGAAATGCTTAGAATTTAATATCTATTTGCTTATTTGATTGCCTAAGCCTGTTTAGATGTAGTTTCTACTTATTTAGAATTGTAACAGTGATTAATGAGGTTTCATTGACTGACCCAATTTAAATTTTGTTTGTTGCTCAAACATTGGAGGGAATTTTAGGTGATAGTAAAAGAATTAATAGTCTCTTGCATTGAGTGATCGTTTACTGCTTTCCATTTGAAGCACTTTCCTTGTAAATAGAAGTGATAGTAAAGTCTAATTGAAGTGTGTTCCATGTGAGAGGAAACATGGCTTTTTTTAGGAATTACTCTAATGAAACGGTTTCGCAGAGTGCCTTTGATGACAAAGGCCAGGGACAGACCATGGAGAGAATGCATGGAATGGTAGGAAATGAAGATGTAGATGGGACTTCTAGTGATAAAGATTTTGAAATCAAGATGGATGCCACTATAGAAGTGATGGTGAACCAGATGATACAAGTAGGCACTAAGATGGTGCAACTGCAGACAATGGTGGAACATCAAATTTGTAGCCTTCTGGATATGGCTGGCAAATGGTGGAAATTTCTTTTTTGAAGAACTTAAAAAATTGATAAATATATGTATACGTAGATTATATGTAGCCTACAACAACACAGGGCCGGCCCTGAGATTTGTGGGGCCTAAGGCGAACTATGAAAATGGGGCCCCTCTAATATATATATATTTTTTAATAAAAAATATATGTATAAAATGATAAGTATCCACAATTTTTTTTTTTTTAAATATACTTGAACATATAATCATTAAAATTATAAACTAAAATTTACTTTCATATACTTGAATTAATTGTTCTACTTTCATCCTCTTCTTTCTCTTTTCATTTCCAGAACTATACTTCCTAGGAAACATGGCTATAATCCCAAATACTTCAATCCACAAATCACAAACACTTCAATCCACAAATCACAAACACTGCAAATCAATCCACAAATCACAAACACTTCAATCCACAAATCACAATCCACTGATCTGATAGCAAATAAATTATAAAAAAAAAAAAAATTAATGAGACAAAATTAGGACAAAAAATTTATTCAATTAAAACTGATAAATACCTAAGTAAAAAAATTAGGGCAAATTTATTATTCCACTAACTGATAGAGAAAGAATGTAGAAAAAAAATTAGGGCAACTTTATTTAATAAAATCTGATAGTGAGAGAGAGGATTTACCACGAGAGAGTGTGTGAGAGAGAGTGAGTCGCCGGAGGAGTGAGTGAAAGAGAGAGAGTGAGTCGCTCACAACAATGCTGTGCTCTGCGTCTGCCTTGCCTTGAACTTGGTACATATTGCCGTGATCTTTATTTCATTACTTCGTTAAAGAGAGAGAGAGATTGAAAGCAAAACAGTGCATTGAAGTGAAAGTGATGTTGTATATAGTGTATGTATGGTTTGGGTTGGGCCCAAACACTTCTTTTGTTTTTGTTTTTTTTTTTTCATATGTTTTCATTTTAATAAATATGGGCCAAACACATTTATAAATAAATATGGGCTAAATTTTACATGGGCCCAATAAAACATTTTGGGGCCCATTAAATTGATCTTAAAAAAAAAAAAAAAAAAAAAGGTTGGGCCTATAATAATTTATTAAATTTTGGGGTCCTTTTTTTGGGCCAAAATTTGGGGCCTAAGGCACAAGCCTTACCTGCCTTAGGTCAAGGCCGGCCCTGCAACAACAGATAGACTGGAATATATTGTCGAAACCATGGTGAACATAAACCTGTAGGCATTCCAAATAAAGTGCTATGCTATGTACTATAATGGTGTATGCTGAGTCAACATCCTTCTTTTGCAGGCATTTTTTTGTCCACCTTTAATCTAAAAGTGGGCTGCTTTCTTGTAACGTGATGTTCATTGGTTCTCACATATTTTCTTCAGTGTTATTCTTTCTTAAAAGACTGTTTATTATTAAATCAAAAGAATGTGATATTAGTTATAGTCCGACTGGTGCATGTTGTTATTTATGGCAGTGCACTATAGTTCTTCCATTTTCAGTAACTTTTTAGGCTTTTTCATTTATTTGTATGTACACAAACTAGCTTGTCTCTGATATTAACACGCATTCTCTGTAGAATCTGCCCCAAAATTTCCCAAGTTTTCTAACTTCTTTTAGATATGAATCTAATCTCCACTTGTATTATTTCAATAATTAACATTTCGTTCAACCTACCATTAGGAGTTACAGTGACAATTACATCTCTATATTGTGGATATGCTATTTTGTCGGTAGTGTGTGCTAATTAATAGAATTGTTCATGACACTGCAGAATGTACAAACTATGTGCATATGATATTTCATTACATTTGCTTATGAAAGAATTTGAACTAATTGTCCCGTAGTTGAGAGTTTCATATATGTTGCAGATGTTCTTCAGGTTTCTTAATAATGGTATTATTTCCTTTGTTAAGTCACTCTTTTGTTATCAGTTTCTTGCTATGGTTCTTTTTTTTTCTTTAAATTTAAAATTTTTTCCTTTTCCTTGTGGGTGGGAGGATTTTTGGGACAATGGATTCCTCCTCATGTACAAATTCCACATGCATGGGTAGGGAGCAAGATACATAAATTTCACAAAGTGACTTATAGAATGTGAAGCCAGTCTATTTAGGGTTTTTGGGATGTTGATCGATAGTAATGTGATACTATTTGTCTGAAACCTTAATTGCATCTGAACTGGAATCTGGGCAGGAGTCAAAAAGCGGATCCGAGTATAAAAACGAGGATGGATCTGAAGAAGATTCATTAGATGAAAGAGAAGATAGATTAGGGTCAAAAGGTGATGATGGGCAGAAGGACGCAGATAAGGTTTGAAGGGGTCAAATTGATGTCCCTGCTAATGAAATGTTGTCTGATGATTACTATGAGCAGGATGTAGATGATCAGAGTGACTCCTTGCATTACAGATGGTGATGATGAGGAAGATGGTAATTGTGTTTTGACATTATAAAGATGATGATTATGAGGAAGATGTTTAGAGTGACTCCTTTTATATTTGCTTCTATTAGAATTGCCGCTTCTATACTTGACTGTTAAATAGTTTCACTTATTATTATTATTATTATTATTATTATTATTATTATCATTATTATTTTTCTTTTGCAGCTTATTATAGATGTAAACATAGCTGTTGCAGTTGAAGCCATCTAGGCAATTGGGAATCTTGCTAAGGGCTTAAGAACCCATTTCTCTGGCAATTCAATCTTCTTATTGCCTATTTTTCTTGTGAGTACATCATCCAGGTTTTGCCATCGTTTTAAATTTTAATTTATTGCAATAATTGTTGGATACCTTTATGATCTGTTCTGCCATTAATTTTTGGTTTTGATCATTCATTAGCTCTCCAATTTTGTCTTTTGTTTTGTTTTTGGTACGAACTCATTTGATTTTGATTATGACCTAAACTGAAGAAAGTTATAAACCATTGCAATATTCAATGTTTAGGTGCATATGAAAGTTCAATTTTTTATTTTATTTTATTTATTTTTTTGTAGGATAAATTTTTATATTCATTCATAAGTATATGCAATTGCAATTGGCTACCTCTTGTAAATCTATATATTTTTTCATTTTAATTTATAACTTACTTATCCTCCCCCCCTCCCCCACAAAAAAAAAAAAAAAAAAAAAATGCTCTTCTTGTTGCTTTATGATTAGTTTTACCTGTATCATCTTGGTAATACTTATCTGCTGTTTCATAATGGACAGGGTTACTTCACGCTCGTTGGTCATTTTGAAGCTCAATGGTTTGGCTTTGAAGTTTGGTAGTGTTTGGAACTTTTTTTGCTATGTTGTGTTAGTGAAGTGGATCATCTTATAGTTTTCAATACTTTTTGTATACATTCCTCTTTGATGTTGCTACTATTATATCCATTAGTTTAGTACCTACTCCTATGCGTTGTGTAGGAGATTATACTATAATATTTGGTTGGGTAGTTGTAGAAAGTAATGGTGATGTGGCTGTAATACTTTTTGTTATTGTAAAGTTGTGTTGTTGCTTCCAAAGAAGTTGGATTTACAACTAGTATTCTACCTAGGTGTTGGTGCTATAACAAAGATCATAGGGGAGCATTTTGTAAAAAATTATTGTCATATGTGCAGTATATATACGCTAGCGATTTTTGCATTTTTAGCAACACAATCAATTGTCTGTAAAATAAATCTTATAAAAAATATAAAAGATTTTTAATTATTTTTGCCGATGCAAATTTGTTGCTGCTAAAAAGTAAAGCTTTCGTGACAAACAATTCGTCGGTAAATGTGTTACCGAAAGTTTACTTTTGCCCACTCATATTGTGTTGCTAAAAGTATATTTTTTGCCGACGCAAATTTGTGTCGGGAAAAGTGACACACAATCATCATATTTGAACTACTTTTACTGACTCAAGGTAAATTGCTGACGATGGATGAAGGCTTTTACCGACAGCTATGTTTGTCGCTAAAGGCATTACTTTTACCAACGCAATGATAATTTCGTCGGCAAAAAGTTTTGCCGACTCACTTTTACCTACGGGTTGCTGACGTAGCTCCATGTGTCGGCGAAACTTTTTGCCGATGAGTTTTGCCTTTTAGCAAACATATTTTGTTGCGTTGTGAAAAATGCAATTTCTTGTAGTGTATTGGTATGAATTGAATCTGTTCCAGTTTGAAATTAATACCTGTTTGGGTCTGAAATTTGCCTATATATACCAGTATTGTTCCAGCAGTTGGGGATTCAGGGAAAAATAGTTTGAAAAATACATTTCTTGCCGTCCAAATTTTTTATCTGTTTGCATTTTTCTTCATATTATTTTAGGAAAAAATTCATAGAGTTTGGAACACAGGTTTTGTTCGCTGAACAAATTGTTTGGAGTGCTGCTACCAATTGTGAAGATCATTGTATCCTAGGAGATAGACGCCATTTGTCTGTAAGCACCGTAGTAGGGCGAATCTGTTTTAAGGACAAAGTGTTACACACTCGACTTGATCTTTAAATATTTATTCGGTTTGACAAAATAAATTCTATAAGTAATTTATTTATTTGTTTGATTTGTTTCATTATTTAATTTACACAGAAGATTGTTCCAACACTACCTTGAACACTAATTGAGTATTTTGATTAAATCATTTAAATTTGTTTTCCCACATCGTGTAAAACATGACTCATATCCACATTTATGGCATCTTCGAAACTCTGATGGAAAGGCAGCAGAGGAACTATTCCAAGGAAATCACACAGCTCTACGAGAAGAAGCTGAGAAAGCCGCGAAACACATAAGTGATAACTTAATAGTTGTAGCCATTCTTATCGGCACAATCAATTTCGCAGCGCTCTTTACCCTCCCCGGAAGCTTTGATCAAAACACCAGCATACCCATGCTTTTCAAAACCAATCGACAAGAACTGCAGTACTTCATGGTGTACATTGGGTTAGCTCTTTTCTTCTCTTTTCTCTCCTTGGCAACTCTGTTGATTCAACTATCGCGGTTTGACACCAACGATTTTCTTATTGCGATACCAGTGAAAACCATTGTTTCCTGCATCACAATTATCTACTCCTCAGGCTTCTCTGCTACTGCATTTGCCCAGGGCTACATTCTTGAGAGTGAATTGGGAACTTTCTTAGCCACATTTCTGATTCTATTCGAGCTTCTTGTATGTTTTGTGTTGACACTTATTATGATAGACACAAATGTTTTGATATTTGATTACATGTACCATGCGATTGGTCATTTGTTTTGTTATAAAATTCCTGACATGTAGAATCAATCTAATGTTCACTTATTTACATTTAGTTTAATATATGTGTTGTCCTTTCTTAACCTCGTTATAACGGGAGTGTCATGCATTGAGTTAAATTCATATATATATATATATATATATATATTTTGTGATCGTTTAGCTAGAAGCCTTTGCAATACAGTAATGTTAGAAATATAAAAATTAAACACAGAATAATCTTTGTGAGAGGGTAGTATTCTATTCAGTGTTTGGTTTACTCTTTGCAATATATTAATGAAAATGATGTTGGAGTTTTTCGAGAGAAAAAAAAACAATACAAAAACAAAAATGAAGGGTTTCTTAATCCATTAATTAAGCAAATGCGTAATTGATTAAGAAATCATTCTCTGAAAGACTGGAAACATTTGACTTTGATGTAGGATTTGATTCACTTACCAAAAAAAAAAAAAAAAAAAAAAAAAAAATGAATTTTAAATTTAGAAGCTGGCTCTTGGAAATTAAGATGTGATTACTGTGACTTCAAATTTTAAACGGTTACTATTTTGAATTCAATATTTTAAGGGAGTAAAATGATACATAAATAAAATTAAAATTGAAATTGATCAAATTGTGATTATAAAAATAAAATAGAATGAAATAGAACCCAAATCGAACATTGGGCTGAGTTGGGTTGGGTTACGGTAATTGTTGGAAAGATAAAAAATAAGAGGGTAACTTACAATTGAAATTTGAAATTCAACTTAAAAGTGTAGGAGTTAAACTTTTCAAAATAAAACAATAGAGACTAAAAGTAAAATTTAAATCAAACTATGAATGAAATTGTTATAGAGTAAATTACACTCACATCTCTTAAGGTTTGGAGAAAATATAATTAGTCTCACACTTTTAATATAAGTATATTAATCTTCCTTTTAGTATGACTAAAGCGACTGAAACTAATAAAAATTGTAGGTAGGTAGACAATGAAATAAACAAAGAAAAATATACAATTTAGTTCAAAATAAATGACAATATCATTTTTTCATTCATACAACTAACAAATTATTAATGAAAAACAATCTAATTGTTATATAAATTAAAATATTAAGGGAAGTCAATGTAATTATATAAAAAATATAAAATTGACAGTGTTTTTTTAAAACTTCATAAAAGTGAATGTAATACTTTTATTTATAGGGTGAATTACAAACATACTCTCTGAGATTTGCATATGATATGGATCGTCTTGTAGTTTTAAAAATTATAAATATCCCATTATTAAATTTTTTTATTTAATTAACATAATTAATAGAAAAAATGAAATTTCTAACTTTTCTCCTATACAATAATAAAATTACTTAAATTGTTAATTTAAATATATTTTGGACATCATTAAAATTATTAATTGACTTAATAATTTATTAATAAAAAGAATAATTTGTAATGTAATTAAAAAGTTGAAGAGACGAGATATAATTTTCAAAATTATAATTAAATAAATTTGAAAAATATATTTATAATTTTTCCTTATTTGTATGTGCAAGATTAGCGCACACACATGGCAAGTGTTTCAACACTTTTAGGCCATGTCACTTAATAATATTATATGTATTAATTAATATATTAACAGATGATGTAACATAATTATAGAGATTTTAAGTATTTATAATTTGTAAAATATGTGGAGTCAGAATAATGACATAACATTAATTAGTACATTAATATATATATTAATTGATGCATGTAACACCACCGCATAACACTAATACCAAATTGGGTGCTTTTAAGGACGCCTCAGTTGTACCAAAGACGAACCACACGGGGAGGTCGGTGGGTGGTGACATCCTAGAAGCCTCATTCACCAAAAAAGCAAAATATTCGTCATTTATTCTTTTCTTCGTAGTCGTTCCTTCTGCTTTTTCTTTTCTGAGATGCAAATTTTTAGTTAAAATAAGTAATAAAGATAAAAAAAAAATTTAAAATAATTAATAAAATAAAATATTATATTTAAATTATCATAATTATTATTATTTTTTTTGACAATTATCTATTCAATTACCAAAAAAAAAAAAAAAAAAAAAAAAAAAAACTTTTTTCATCTCATTCCAAACGGGCACATAAGAAAACATTAGACAATATATACTTACATATTTTTCATTAGAGACTAGAGTTGGTGAAAATGGAAAGCTCGGGTTTAAGCCGCCGCTCCAAAGCTTACAAATTCGCATCAGAGAAAACACCCGAATCGTGTTCATTCTTCTGTGATTTTCTGAGAGAGAATGTCAATGGCGCGATGTCAATAGACAATCGCGGCGACACGGTTCTCCATCTTTTGGCTATCCAAGGCAATGTGGATGTCATGGAAAGTCTAGTTGGAGCGGAGCTTCTGACTAACGAATTACTGATGAAAAAGAATGTGAATGGAAACACCGCCCTGCACGAAGCTGCGAGGTTTGGGCAGGCGGGCGTGGCGGAGATCATGTTGAGGAAGAAACAAGATCTGGTAATGGAGCGGAATGAGTCGAACGAGACGCCTCTGTACCTTGCTGCTGCGTATGGGAAGAGGGAAGTTTTTCAAGTTTTGGAGAATTTTGGTAGCGATTGCTTGACAAGGAGACGTGATGGTCGTACCATTCTCCATGCGGCCGTTGAGGGAGAACGTTACTGTACGTTTCCAATACCTATATTTTGAAACAACTCAATTCCCTTTCGTTCATAATTTAGATTATATTTATACTGTTTGAATCTGTGGACTTACTAGAGATCTCATTCTATTGATTTGGATTGTTTATTTTGTCGGATAGTTTGTATATATTATTCAAACAAAAAATTACGTCGATCTAATTATCATAACTTACTCAATTTATTGTATTTCTAAAGGAAAAATGAATGTTAATTGTGTTTTTAAAAATAACTGCTTCATTTTTTTTTTTTTGTAAAGTCACGATAAGTTAAATATATTATGATTCTTGGATCGATATAAATTTGTTGTAGCTGATATACAAAAAGCATTCGACAAAATAAATGATTGAAATCATTAAAATATGACTTGTGGTAAATTCCAGTGGCCCTAACATCTTTTCTTAGGCATTTTTAGCGACCTTTTTAATTACAATTGGTCTATGAATGTAACTTCATTATTGGAGTACAACTGACCCTGTGAGCTTCTGTTTAGAGTTGAGTTTGGGATGATTATATAAACTTTTGGAATGATTATATAAACTTGATGTAATGGTTGGACTATACTTCAATAGATACAAAGTCTTTCATATGGAAAAATTATTCTATGCTAACATCATGCTGACATGTTACATACTAATCATTTTCAAACATTAATATAAAGTGATGAACTCTACTACATACTAATCGATCTCACTTAATTGAGATGCAAAACTTAGTTTTGTTTAATTTGAAATTAAGAAATGTGTAAGACATGTGAAAGACGATTGACTAAGTTGAAGTTTTTTTTCTTTTTCTTTTTTTATTTTTTTTTAAAATGTATGTTTTTGTGAAATAGATTTGGCAATTAGGATATTGGAATCATACCCAAATCTTGCTCGGCAACATGATGAAAAGGGCATGACGGCATTGAATTTGTTGGTGACAAAACCAACTTCTTTCAGAAGCAGATCATCATATGTACTTTATGATCTAAGCAGAACACCCTTCATTCCTTGGCAGATTGTTGAAGCTATAATCTATTTTTGTAAGTATATACACCACTATACCTGGAATTTAGCTAAAACATTAATTTTTTTTAATATGCTTTTAAAAAGTTCTTCCGATTCCATTTTTATAATAAAAATAAATGAATAATGAAAATGTAAATTTGATAAGACTCTTTCAGCATCTCACTCTGCATCAAAATTACCAGCACCAGATTGCTCTGCATCAAGCTTACCAGCATCAGATTAAGATAGTTAGTCAAGCAGTTAGTTTGTTAAACTCAAGTTAGTTAGTAATTAGAGTTTGTTACCTCAAGTTAGTTAGTAGTTAGAGTTTGTTATAGTTCGTTAGGAATTTGTTACATTGCACCTGTATAAATATACAATGTATCTGCTCATAAAGAATATAAGAAAAGATTCAATTGTTCTTCTTGATAAAGATTTCCACTCCTAAATTTTCCGCCCCTCAGATGAACCAATCATGGAGCATGGATTCTCATTTTTCAACATTGTGATGATTTTTATTTGGGTAAATTATAGTTTTCACTCTTATAATTTGATTCAAATTTTACTTTGATTCTAATTATTTTAATTTAAATAATTTAATTTTTACACTTTTAATTCTAGTTTTAATTTGATTATTTTGTTAAAATTTCATTACATTTTTCTACATATGCAAATTTTGAGGTTGACAAGTACTCTAAAATTGTTAATTTTAACTTATATTTGAATGGAAATACCAAATTGAAACTCGACTCAAAATGCAAGGATTAAATTATTCAAATTGAAAAAACTTTTATTCAAGGATTAAATTTTTTCATCTGTTTTGAATTTAACTTTTCTTATTTTTTGTTGGGTCTGTTGAAATATATTATTACATTTTTTTTTTATCTGTCTGAGCTTGTAGAAAAGTTATTTATTAAAGCAATTATAGAATGATGATCTAGTTTGTAACTAGTGTTATGTTTGTTTAGGGAAAATATTTTTTGCATTATGAGGTTTGGCAGTACAATGAAAAATAAAAATTAACAAAATATAAGTTTATTTGGATAGAAAATATTTTTCACTTTTAAAAGGTGAAAAACATTTTTCAAATTAAAATCTTATCAATGTCACCACTTTATCAGTGTCAATACCACCTTATTAAAATCGTGAGGCCGAGGGGTCGGTTGTATGGTTGCGAGTAGCAGTAGTAGGGGTACTTTGTACTTTCCGAATCTCTCTCAGTGCATTTCATCTTCCTGTACCTTTAATTTCATGTTAATTAATAAAATTTTTCTTTGCTGATCAAAAAAAAAAAAAAAAAAAAAATCACCTTCACCACCACACCACCATCACCACGGCCATCGCCACCATATTCGTCGCCATTGCCACGTGCACAGCTGCCATCCCACCACCATGCTACCATCTCCAACTCCACTTTCATCCCACCACCACTCACCACAACATTTTCTTAGTTTAGTGACATTTGAAAGTGCCACAAAACTATTCTTTTAATGACATTTTTTGGTCTTGTGGCATTTTGAACAAGTGCCACTTCTATCGGTGCCACGGTAGATATGAGTGCCACGGTAGATACTTGCAAGTGTCACTGCACCATCATGGCTAAAACCTTTCAATGACATTTTAATGTCATGGTAGATATTATTTGTGGCACTATCAAGTGCCATTAAAAAAAGAGTTAGTGACACTTATAAGTGTCATTACACCATCAAGACTAAAACCTTTCAGTGACACTTTAATGTCATGGTAGGCACTATTCGTGACGATAATTCGTTGTAGAACAATTTGATCCGCTCTTGCGGAGACTTGAACCGCCAACCTCCCGCACCATAAACCTTATACACCGCACTCTTTCCACTACACCTCTATAGCACCACATGATTATATATGCAACATATATTATTTATATAGTACATACATCTATATTAATATGTATAAACGTAATTATTTTAATGAACATAATTTATGTAAAATAAACTATTTACTACCAAAATAAAAAAATGACCACTTTTGGCGACTAAAAATATTTTTTAGTCGCCAATTCTATACTTTTGGCTACTAATTATTTTTTAGTTGCTAAAAAACTTAACTTTTGTCGACCAAAATCGGATTTGGTCGCCGAAGATGCACTTTCAGCTACCAAAATTTTGGTCACCAAAAAATTTTATTCCCGCCTTAGGATTTTAGTTCTCCCACGCTAAAAATGACCACTTTTGGCGACTAAACTTATTTTTAGTCGCCAATTGTAGACTTTTGGCTACTAAAATTTTTTTTGGCACCAAAAAGCTTTACTTTTGGCTACTAAAATTTTTTTAGTCGGTAAAACCTATAATCAGCGACCAAACTTATTTTTAGTCGCCAATTGTAGACTTTTGACTACTAAAATTTTTTTAGTCGCCAAAAAACTTTACTTTGGGCTACTAAAATTTTTTTAGTCACTAAAACTCATATAATCAGCGACCAAACTTAGTTTTAGTCGCCAATTGTAGAATTTTGGCTACTAAAATTGTTTAGTCGCCAAAAAGCTTTACTTTTGGCAACTAATGCTGTTTTGGTCGTTGAAAGTTATACTTTAGCGACCAAATTTTTTTGGTCTGGAAATTTAGTCGCTGAATATGCTTTTTCCTATAGTGTATATTGAGTTTAATTCATTTATTTTTAATCATTTACTGCATTTTAAAATTTTAGAAAATATATTGGCATTTTTTGTTTTTTCAAAAATGTCATTATAAGCTTGGAAAGTTTTTGGTTTAGTGGCATTTCTCAAAATGCTATAAAATATTTGTTTATGACACTTTTCACCTAAGTGCCATAAAAAGTAATTTGCACCTACCTAGTGTCTTGACATTTTTTAAAAAATGCCATTGCAACTAAAGTTTAGTGGCATCTGTTAGTAAATGTCACGAACATAATTTTTTGTGTCATTATTTTATAAAATGCCATAAAATTGATGTGACATTTCTTTATTGAAATACCACTAGAGCCTTATATGTTTTGTGGTTCTATGACATTTTTCTAAAACATTTAATGTCAATTTTTATTTTTGTGGCATTTTCTAAAAGCATGCTATTAGTGTAATGTCACTAAAGTGTAAATTTGTTGTAGTGACATTTTTGTTGTAGTGAAATGACACTTTTTTTTAATTGAAATGCCACTAGAGCCTTGTATGTTTGTGGCTCTATGACATTTTTCTAAAAAATGCCACCAAATATTCTTTTTGTGACATTTTTTAAGAACATGCCACTAGTATGGTGTCACTAAAATATGTTTTTGTTGTAGTGTTGTGACACTTGTTCATTGAAATGTCACTAGAGCCTTTTATGTTTGTCGTTTTGTGGCATTTTTCAAAAACGTGCCACTAAATATCATTTTTGTGGCATTTTCTAAAAATATGCCACTAGTGTAGTGCCACTAAAGTATGTTTTTGTTGTAGTGTTGTGACACTTGTTCATTGAAATGTCACTAGAGCCTTTTATGTTTGTCGTTTTGTGGGATTTTTCAAAAACGTGCCACTAAATATCATTTTTGTGGCATTTTCTAAAAATATGCCACTAGTGTAGTGCCACTAAAGTATATTTTTGTTGTAGTTTTGTGACACTTGTTCATTGAAATGTCACTAGAGCCTTTTATGTTTGTCGTTTTGTGGCATTTTTCAAAAACGTGCCACTAAATATCATTTTTGTGGCATTTTCTAAAAATATGCCACTAGTGTAGTGCCACTAAAGTATGTTTTTGTTGTAGTGACTACTACGGTTTTAGAGACAAAAATTTAGACAAAAGACGAAATTTTTTGTTGCAAAAAATGTGTATTTTTGGTGGCAAAATTAGATATTTAGTGATGAATTGCTTCCTTTTTGGAATCAAAATTTGTCTTAAAAATAAACATTTGT
>JAPPVO010005964.1:0-51047 GCA_030407325.1 Camellia japonica | reverse complement strand
GCAAAGAATGTTTGGCCGAGAGCACAATATTTAGCCGATGAGAGTATTCCCATGGCCGGTAGTATATTCTTTTGGCCAGTAACATTCCACAACACTCAAGGAGCAATTCTAGGGACTTTCAGAATTTTCAGAGGGGCAAGGCAGTGTAAACAGAGGCAACAGTGCTATGGCAAGGGATTTCCGGGCGAAACCAATCCGAGCATGCATGCACCCCTTTTCCCGAGGCCCTTTTACTGCTTTCCATAGCTTAGTTAATTTGTTTAATTAATTAAGGTTTTGTAATATTTAATTAGCTAGGATAGTTAATTATTTATTCGGTTTGTATTATTATTCGACCCTTCGAGCGAGGCAATTGTGTAATAAGTGTGCGTGAGTGTGTGTATGTCTTCCAACCTCACGTCTTTCTTCCCTTTTATTTACTAGCTTTCGATGGTTAGTCTAGGGCATGTTTCAATTAGCATACAGTATGATAGCATGTTTGCATCCATTCATTCGTTTTGCATGCACCGAGCTCGGCGCATCATTCTAACTGCATTTGCATTTCAATTCCAAATTGAATATGTGTTAGTTGTAGCATTTCACATGTCATTGTAGATTAGCCGAGCCTATCTTAGTTGCATTTTGCATGTGTTGCATTAGCCATCTTAACATGAACTAGGATCATGCATATGATTACTAACTAGTTTCTGTTTTGGCTCGGAGTACTCGGTAAGTTCTCATGCTTTAGCATCCTTGCATGCGTGTGAGTGTTGCCATGACAGCATGCTTACCATGAGGCTATTTGCTTATGTGATATAACTGCTTGAATGCCTGTGGATGGAGGTTGAATTACCTGAATTGGAATAATACATTAAAACTGTGAGTTTTAAGCCCACTGGATAGTGGCAAAACCATCTTTTCTAAAGTCCACTCGAGGGTGGCAAAACCTGCATTTTAGCCTACTTACGAGTAGCAAACCATTTTCAAAACAAACATGCAATGTTTTGTTTCAATTTAGGCGATTTGATCTATACTTGTTTGCTGTGCGCATAACATAGTAATTCTAGGCTAATAACCGGAATAAGAACGCATAATGTTTTCAAAACAAGATATCATGGTTAGTAGAGGCCGATCTTTGATCGGGCGAGCGGGGGTGCTCACGAAGTGACCTTCCCCAATCGTACCCAAGTTCCCGAGCCGAGGCAACTTTGGTGATGACGGACACGTGGCCTTAGGCAACGAGTCAGGGTTTCCTAAATTTTCCAAAATAAATTATTTAGGTGGCGACTCTGTATCTGGCAAAGCAGTCCATGTTTGGCACTCCTTTTCTAAAAATCTGTTTTCTCAAAACGATTTGCCAGATTTGGACTCTTTGGTTCAGATTAAGAACCGTGACAATTTGAGTCCGAACTGTAGTAGACCCATAATGAACAGAACGGGATTCCCTCCTGGGAAGTTCGGGGACGTCTACACATCCCTACTTGATGAATCCTCGGGGAGTGAAGATGAAGAACTTCAGCAAGCATATCAAAAGTTGTATAAAGAGTCTCTTAACTTATTCAAATTGAATGACAAACTCACAAAGAAACTCAAAACATTTGAAAGTGAGAATGTCAAGTTAAAAAAAGAGATTTTCGAGGCTAGGAATGATGCCCTTAAGATTTCTAATGATCGACAAGCTCTTTGTGCAAAACTCTTGACTTGTGAGACAGAGAGGAATGAGCCACAACAAATTTATGCAATATATGAAGAAAAGATTGAAACTCTTGAGATGTCTCAAGTTGCTTTGGAAGAACTAATGATCAAGAAAGAGGAAGAACTCAAGTGTGCTATGGCTACCATTGGTCTTTGGAACAGAGGATCAAAGACTTTGGACAATATCATTAGGTCTCAACAAATTTGTTCTGACAAGAGTGGCATTGGCTTTGGTGGTAAGAAAGAGCAAAAACAGAAGGCTTCCACATCTTGTGATACAAGAACTCAAGGAAAGGGAGAACAAAAAATTCAACATGAGGATAGACTTCTCAAACTTTCTAGAGTTGGTAAGGCTAAAGAAAAGAAGGTACACTCTGTTTTTATTTGTCATCATTGTGGTATGCATGGTCATATTCGCCTTTATTGTTATGAATTGCATGGGAGAATGTCTCATAGAGATGGAAGAAATTCTAATATCTCAAGGGGTAGGAGACACTTCATTGGTCATAAGGAGGTTAAGGGTCATAATAAACCTTGCTATTTTGATTTGCTTGAGACCAAACATGAACAGAGGTTATGTTTACCTAGACCTAGGAATAGGAAGTTGAAAACCATGTCAAGACGGGTTCTCATTGAAGGGGAAGGGAACCATAACGTCAAGACACCACCCAAAAACCACAATTCTCATAACTTTGTTTATACTAAAGCGGTTTGGGTGAGAAAACTTGACTTGTGTTAATTTGTTTATTTGTTTTAGTTTTTGGGTTTCTGTGTGTTTTTTTTAATGAGAAAAAAAAGTGTGCTTGTTCGTTTTCTGATATGTTTTGTTCTCTAAAAAAATAAAAAATTTTAAAAAAAATCCAAAAAGATTTTCTTAGTATGGTTTTGCAAACTTGAATTTTTTTTTTTTTTGAGATGTCCTTAGTGCATATTGGAATTGATAAGAATATCTATTACATGTTAATATGTGTGTGCTTTCTGTGGTCATTACTCATTTTGGAGTGTGTTTTTTGATTAGTATGTCTCATTCTGTACACACTCTTGGATTAGCAAATATCGGAGTCTTCCGCCTTAGTGATTATTTTTTCTCTATGGACTTCTGGCATTGTATCTTTTGCTTTTCTAGAGGAATTGACCTATACTAGCATATCATGGGTGATGTTGAGTCTCTTAACCATCTTCCATCTTTTTGCATCTCCATGGCTTTCCCCTCTATTCTTTGTAGTCCAGCCATGAGAAAAAGGCTACCTCAGAGTCACCAACCAAGCCATCCTTATTATATCCATGCTTCTCTAGTTCGGTTTCCATACTCTTGAGCATGTCAGCCGCCAATGAGTGTGCAAAAGAAAGAAAAAAAAATTTGAAAAAGAAAAAAAAAATGTGCTAAAGAAAGAAAAGAAAAAGATGTGAAAAAGAAAAATAAAAAAAATAAAGGATTCATTGATTAAGGGGGAGCCTCCACTTTTACTCACCAAATACCCCTTGATTCCTAGTGGTTTGACTTTCCTTAGTTGTGCTTAGATACTCTTGTCAGAGGTCCAGCTATCAAATCACTACTACGATTTGAATCTTGTGTTTGTCGAACTCCAAGAGTCACACACACACTTTTATCATAGGATCTATGCTTTTCACATATTGCATCACTTTCCGTTATGAGGAATTTTCTAGAGGCTGTACATATTGTGTTTTCAAGTAATTGTGCTTCTTGGATAATCTTCTGTGTTTCAAGGTACAAATCTGAAATTTCTTGCTTGCTCCACCATATTATTTTTGTCGTTTTTTTTCTTGTTCATTGTTTTTAGTGAGGGGGAGTTTGGTTTATCATTGCAAGAGTTTGTTAGCATGAACGCTTTGTTTTGTTTGGTATGGGAGATTGGCATTAGTTGGTTTGCATGTTGCTTTGCATTGGCTTCTTTATTGTTTGAGCTTCCTTTGTCAATTCGTGAAAAAAAAAGGGGGGATTAATGTTGTCCGGTGTGTCTTAGGATTTCATGTATTCATGTCATATGTCGGGTGCATAAGTCTTAGTTTTCATCTATCCATGCTACATGTTCTTAAAATCTTCAAGCCGCATCTATTCATGTTTTCTATCTCATGTTTCAAGATAATCTTGTCATATGTTTATTGCTTTTTCATATACTCTTGTGGCACTAATAGTTTTTTTAGAGATTGTGGCATTAATAGTTATTTTGCAGATCTTGACCGTCAGAAAGAAGTTTGCGTTTGTTGGATGTAATGGGTTGGGGTGATTAGGATTTTATTTGTTAGGTGTGTTTTGTCACGGCATTGCCAAAGGGAGAGATTGTTAGGTTTTATTCTTGGCAATCTCGTTTGACAAGGATTTTAATAAGTAATTGGATTTCTCCCAAAACTAGGATTACTTTGGATTTCTATAAGGAATTGGTTTTCTTCCAAAATTAGGATTACTTTGGTTTTCTATAAATAGTTGGTTTTTTCCCAAAACAAAATTAATTCCTCCAGATCTTCTTTTTGGTTCTTAAGATTTATATCTAGGGATATTTTGTTAGTTTTCTTTGATGTTTTATTGAGTATTCAACTCATGGTTTAAAGAGAGTACATCAAAGGTTTTGTTTGTTATATACAAGAGAGGGAGAGAGAGAGAGAGAGAGAGAGTTGTTCTTCGGTGGATTCTGAAGAATTCGAGCCTGAAGCTTCGGTGGATTCTGGAGTGGCTCATCGTAAAGACAATTCCGAGGTGAAGACGGGGTTGGAAGAGACACATAGAGGTTGGTTCAATTAGACATGGATTCGCTAGATAATTGAGAGTATACCTGTGTAATTCCTTTAAATCTTCTTAGTGGATTGTTTTGTGGCTGTTGCCCGTGGTTTTTTAATCACAGTTGGAGGTGTCCAATTGTGGTTTTTCCACGTAAAATCGTTGTGTCGATTTGTCTTTTATTGTTTGATTGGGATTGTTATATTCTGCTTAAAATTGGTACATAATCACAAATCAACATATAGGGTTTCTAGATTTTTCAACATATTACTTTGTGCCTATCCAATCACTGATTGGCTGTCACAATGAATACAAATGGCTAGCACAGGCCTCGACCAACGTGAAATATCCTCACTGAACTGGCAAAGCCATTCAGCTTTTTCAGTCGCTTTATCCAAAGCAATAAATTCAGATTCCATCATTGATCCCGATATACACATTTGCTTGGAAGATTTTCAAGATACGGATGCCCTTCCGAGAGTAAACACATAACCACTAGTGGATTTAGAGTATTTTATATCAGATATCCAATTAGCATCACTATATCCTTCTAGTACTGCTGGATATCTGATATAATATAGCCCATAACCCTAGGTGTAGCATAGATGACCTAACACCTGCATAATGCCCCTCCAATGAGTAGCATTCGGATTACTCATGTATCTACTAAGCCTGCTAACATAGTAGGCTATATCCAGCCTTGCACAGCTCATCAGACACATCAAACTTCCAATGACCCGAGAATATTCTAGCTGAGAAACACTCTCACCATTATTCTTGGTCAAGTATAGACTCACGTCTACCGGTGTCATAGACACATTTGTATCTGATTTACAAAATTGCTCAAGTATTTTCTCAACATAATGAGATTGAGAAAGTACAATACCATCAGATGTTCTGCTAATCTTAACACCCATAATTACATCTACAATGCCCATATCTTTCATGTCAAACTTAGAGTTTAACAAGCTTTTGGCAGTTCGAATCATTTCATCATTACTACCAATAATGAGTATGTCATCTATGTATAGACACAACATGAGATAACCTCTGTCAGTGTCTTTGACATATACTCATTTGTCACACTCGTTGATTTTGAATCCATTTGGCAACATAGCGTTGTCAAACTTCTCATGCCATTGCTTGAGAGCTTGCTTCAAACCATACAATGATTTGACAAGCTTACAGACTTTCTTATTTTGTCTTAGAGCTGAGAATCCCTCGGGTTGCTCCATGTAGATTTCTTCATCTAAATCTCCATTTAAGAAAGTTGTATGTACGTCCATCTGATGTATCTCCAGACCACGTAAAGCTGCTATCGCAATCACCATGCGAATGGATGTAATCATTGTCACAGGTGAATACGTATCAAAGTAATCCAAGCCTTCACACTACTTGTATCCTTTGATAACTAGTCTAGCTTTATACTTATCAATTCACCTATCAGCTTTCATTTTTCTTTAAAGATCCACCTACTCCCCAAGGCCTTACTACCTGGGGGTAGATCAACCAACTCCCAAGTATGGTTCTGTAAGATGGAGTCAATCTCATTTTTGATTACTTCTTTCCACAAAGGACTTTCAGGTGAAGTCATAGCTTCATGGAAAGTTTGAGGTTCTCTCTTTAACATATAAGTTAAGAAGTCCGAACCAAAAGACTTTGCAGTCCTAGCCCTCTTATTCCTTCTTGGCTCATCTACATCTTCAGCTTGATCATCTAAGTGATCATCTGTTTGATCAGCTATGTAATCATTGTCACCTTCAACCTCTTCCATAGAACTCTGAATCCCTTCTTGGAAACGACACGAAAATAAATTTTCAAAGAAAGACGCATTTCTTGATTCTATGATATTATTCTTGTGTATATATGGAATAACAGACCTATACACAAGAAATCGATATGCACTGTTATTATGTGCATATCTAATGAATACACAATCCACTGACTTCAGTCCTATTTGAATCCGCTTGGGCATAGGTACTGCCACTTTTGCAAGACACCTCCACATTCGTAAGAATTTATAAGAAGGCTTGATGCCTTTCCATAACTCATACGGGGTCTTGTCCACCTTCTTCCGAGGTACTTTATTCAGAATGTAATTTGCAGAGAGAATTGCTTCCCCCCACATGTTCTATGGCAATCCAGAACTTATCAACATTGCATTCATCATCTCCTTTAGCGTCCTATTCTTTTGCTCAGTAATCCCATTTGACTGAGGATAATAAGGCGCCATGGTTTGGTGGATAATCCTGGATTGAGCACAAATCTCAATAAATGGTGATTCATACTCACTACCACGATCACTTCTTAAAGCCTCAATCTTGCGGCCTAATTGATTCTCAACTTCATTCTTATAAAGAACAAACTTGTCAACAGTTTTATCTTTGCTTTTGAGCAGATACACATAACAATACTTAGTGCAATCATCAACAAAAGTGATGAAATACTTATTGCCACCATGTGATTGTATAAACTTTAAGTCACACACATCACTATGCACTAAGTCTAACGGCTCTGAACTTCTTTCAATAGAATGAAATGAAGATCTTGTCAACTTCGCTTCAACACAAGTTTCACACTTGTGTTTCGGATTAATCTTAAAAGATGGTATGTGATCTAACTTGATTAATCTACGTAAAGATTCAAAGTTCACATGTTCTAGTCTACCATGCCACAAATTGGAAGACTCAAGCATGTAAGCAGAAGAAGATCCATCTTTATTCATCTTTAGGATAACAGTCATTATATTGAGTTTAAACATACCCCCTGACATATAACCCTCGCCCACATACACTCCGCTCTTGGTCAGAACGACCTTGTCGGACTCAAAGACCATGCGAAAACCATGTTTGCTGAGAAGAGACCCTGAGACAAGATTCTTACAAATGTCCAGAACATACAGGACTTCGTTCAAGGTTAGCTCCTTTCCTGAGGTCAACTTCAGGACCACCTTTCCTTTCCCTTCAACAATTGAGGTAGCAGAATTCCTCATGACCAACTTCTCATCGTTTGTAACTGGCTTGAAAATTGTAAACAGTTTCTTCTCAGAGCAGATGTGGAGTGTAGCCCCAGTATCAATCCACAATTCTCTTGGGTTTGAACCCACCAGATTCACCTCAGAGACAACGGCAAACAAGTGCATGCCATCCTCATCATGGTAGTGCTCATGCATATCTGCCATGTGATCATGAGGTTTGGTCTTGTATCGTTTCTTCTACTTGTGGAAGTCACTAGACCGATGCCCCTCGCTACTATAGTTGTAGCACTTCTTTAAGAACCGATAACTAGGTTCCTGCGGCTTGTATGTCGGCTTCTTTGCAACACCACCCCTTGGCCTCAACTTTGAGCCCTTGTTCACAGGAGGCCTCTTCCTCACCCTAAAAGATTTGCCATGCTCAATGACATTGGCCTTCACAAAGGAGGTACTCTTTTCTTTCTGTCTATTATCCTCCTCAATTTGGCGTTGGACAGTCAGGTCTTCAACTGACATTTCCTTCCGCTTGTGCTTCAAGTAGTTCTTAAAGTCCTTCCAACTTTTACAAAGTTTCTCAATAATCACCGCAACTTAAAATGACTTGTTCAAAGGCATCCCCTTAGCATGAATTTCATACAAGATCACTTGGAACTCCTGGACTTGGCTTATCACAACTTTTTGAATCTACCATTTTAAAGTCTACGAACCAGCCAACGACAAATTTCTTTGCCCCGGCGTTCTCAGTCCTGTATTTCTTGTCCAGAGATTCTCATAACTCTTTTGCTGAGCTCTTGGCATAAAACACACTGTAGAGTGAGTCTGCCAAGCTATTGAACACATAGTTCCGGCAAAGATAGTTTGTCTGCTTCCATGTGTCAAGTGCAATGACCTTTTGCCTGTCTGGCTCATTCTCTGCCACGGTTGGAGGATCCTCGCTCAAAACCTTTGCAAGGTTCAGCGTGGTCAAGTAGAACATCATCTTTTGCAGCCATCTCTTGAAATTCACCCTAGCAAATTTCTCTGGGCGCTTATAGTGACTGAGCGAAGTAACACCAGGGTTGACCGCAGAGGTCATAGTTGGGGTTGGCAAGCCAGTTGACCCGGGGTTCAAATCCCCACCAACATTAGCAGTAGCAGCATCATTGGTGACAGTCGCCATTTCTGAAAATTACAATAGAATATTACTTTCTATGTTTCTAGAAATTAAACTTAACACTAGAAAATCCCACTGTTGGAAAGTTAATTCAAAACTAGTCTCACCACTAAACCTAGAATCGAACATGGTCAAGAACGTTCCCAGGAAGACTGGAGGCGTCACATCGGTCCCCTTAAAACTCAGTTAACCTTTTGACAAAACTTTCAAGAGCATGTTGACTCCTAGTCTGTAATAAACAATTTTAAGAATTAAATTTTTCAAGGGATGAACTAGGTTAAAACAAGCGAGTTCCATACTTACAAGCAATTAAAATAAAATTGCTAACAATTACAAGCAATATAGAAATTGTTACAACAATACAAGCATGTAAAATGCTTTAATATGCTAAGCAAACAACCTTGCTTTAAAAAATTGGCAAGTAACCATTACTAAACCTCAAGCAAAAAATGCTTAAATTATATAGTCCATAAATTTCATTCGTATAACCCAAATCTATTCATTTGGTTTTAGTTTTTTTTTTTTCCTTCCCTTTCGCATAAGTATTTCTGTAAAAAAGGTTAGCAGAAAACCACAACAAAATACAAACAAATAATCTAAGCAAAAAAATAAATATAATAAATTAATTGAAACTATTTAGCCAACTATTGAATAATAAAATTAACCAATGAATTAAAATGCTAGATAAGTTACCAACAAATACAATTTGTAACTTCACAATTAAATTAAAACTTTAAAATATTATTTGTAACTCCAAAATTAAATTACAACTTTAAAATAAAATTTGTAACTCCAAATAAATAAGTTAAAAACAATTTAATAGTCATGAGTTATGAATGAAATTAATTCACAATAAACATTTAAACTTATAACTCCAAATAAATAAATTAAAAAAAATTAATAGTCATGAGTTATGAATGAAATTAATTCACAATAAACATTTAAACTTATAACTCTAAATAAATAAATTTAATTCAAAATTTAATTCACCCAATTAAATTACACAATATTCATGTACATAAATTTAGACAAGTTACAAAACTCTGTAACTCCAAAACCTTAAATTAAAATTTTAAATGCCAAGAGTTATGTAAAATTGTTACAAAACAATGATCATGTAATAATTCTAGCAATTAAATCATGAAGGGAAAAAAAAACTAAAAGCTAGAAAATAATTAATATGTCAAACTTGCATAATCTACAATCTTTGAATTTCCAAGAAAGAAAAAAAAACACAGTGGACTTATAGGCATGCAAATTAAAGCACAGTGGTAAAAAGGAGCATGCAAACATTGGCCTTTGTTTTTTTTTTTTTTTATATTTTTTTTTTAATGTAACAGTGGGCTACAAATCCTAATCATGAATTTTCATATAACGTGAAATAGTAGGATAGTCTAATCAAAGAAGAAACCTATGTGAGTGATTTTCTGACCACACTGCCAACTCAGTATTCAGCTGGAGAGTACTGACATAATAGATCACACATGGCTGACCTGCAATAGAAAGAAGAGACTCCGGCGGTGGTTCGACCACCCAGGGGTACTCCGACGATCAAGTCAATAACCAAATATCTCTCAAAGATAATCAATGGTGCTAAACTTACTGTTCTGAAGATAAATTGCGTACCTTAGACCCATCGGGGGTGCCTATCTTTTATAGCTAAATCAATCCTTGTCCCAACAGAAGCCTTGCTTCAGTGGACTCTGGCTCAGTGCTTATCCTGGACTCTACAGTAGTTAAAGATAAACTCCCTAAGAGCTTTATCCTTATCCAGGCTAAGTCCCCTCATCATTTTAGGACTCTTGTACCTTATCCGCTTATCTCGGATTCCGATATCTTCGGAGATAACCTCGGCCTTGTTGAGATCACCTCGGCGTCACGACTAGGACACGTGGCACGTCGGCTGACACGTCGGCGTCACCTTGGCCACATGTTGGTACTCAGAAAATATATCCCCACAAAACCAATATACATATCTGTTACCCAAAAGATAACCTAAAAGGGGGGATGAATTAGATTTTTACAATTTATATAAATAATACTCTAATAAAATTTTATGACTAGCACATTAGATAAATATAGTTAATGAAATGAAAATAATTAAAATAAGTGCTCTAATAGATATGTCAGTTAATAATTTTAGCACAGTAAAAGTATGAAATATAGCTATGGCAATTTAAATAAAATAAAGAGATAAGAGAAAGAGAGAGGCAAACAAATTTATAGTGGTTCGATTTCAACTCGGCCTACGTCCACTCCTCAAGCTTCACTTGAGATTTTCCATTATGCTCTAGCTTCACAGGGGTGCTAGCAACCTCTTTATAGATGAAGCAATCCTCCACGGATTTTACATAGACTTTCTAAGTCAAGAATACTGAGTATACTACACTCTTACAAGATTGAAAAGAAGTTTTTTTTTTTGCTTTCACAGAAGCTACAAGAATTATCTCTCAAAGATAGATATATAAAATGAAGTTTTGATTTTTCTGGAAACCTCACACAGAAAAGATGAGCTTAATGCTATAAGGCTCAATGTATAATTTCTGAGAGAAAGATGTAAACAAAATTGAAGAACACTTCTCAGAGAATTTTTCAGAAAATGAGAGTTATTCTAGATCAGAGAATTTATTATGAATTTGTAAGTATGTAGTTTCTGTAACTAGTTCACTGAGGCTCTCTGGTATATATATAAAGATCAAGAGGCTTAAAGAGCCATTGAATTCATTTTAAATATAAATCATTTCATCATTACTTTGATCTTGGTAGGAGGCAAACCATGGTCTAAAACAACTTTACTTTGAAAAATAGCCTTTGTAACTCAGAGCCGTTGAGAAGAAAATTCGAGCTGCAGCAGAACTGGCAGAAAAGCCATGGGCTAGTCGTCCGGCCAGATGTCCACCCGGACATCCGGTGCCTTGTTTTGAGTTGGACTGTTTGAACCTTTTGAACTGCTGTTTGTGTTGGATTGTTTTGGGCTCTGTTTTGGGACTTCTTCAACATTTGACTACACTTCTTTTTGACCTCCAAAAACATAATTAAACATTAAAAGAATTATAGATTATTTAATCAAAATAAGTTTTCAATTATAATCTATTAAAACAAAATCAGAAACAATGTAACTACTGCTGCTTGCTGCTGTGTTCTCCTGCTTGGTTCTTCCTTGTTTGAGCTAAAATTTTGGCCTCTAATAATCATAAATAAGACAAAATTATGATGTTAAATTAATTATGAGATTTCAACCAATTTTAACTCTTAAATTAAATCAAAACATAATTCAAAACAAAATCAATATTTCTAACAATATCAACACAATAGGCTGCCCAAAAAATCATTTTGGTAATTTACTTACAAAAGAAAAACAGTGTTCCTAACATATAATTACAACCAATGAACCAAACAAAGTAGTGTACGGTTTATTTATTTATATATTCCACAGAGCACTAGTTCTACTCATGTACCCTATATAAAATAAATAGAGCCTATTATATGCCAATGAGCACAGTAGCAAGCAAATAACTTAAATCATTAATTCTATATAAAACCAGTGATTATACATATGCACCACTTGCAACAGTACTAACTCTATTTCATCTAATACATATGAATCTATTTATCTAATATCATGAAAACATATATAATATGTTTTAAGTTTGTTGTACCAATTGTATGATGACATAAAACAAATAGATTCATATTGAACAAACAAATAGAATTTCAAAACAAGAACATGCTTGAATTTACAAAAATTCATAATAAAATAAAACTAGCAAAAGGAAGCAAACTGAAGCCTGCATTAAAAAGTGTCCTTAAAACAGATTCGCCGCCTCACCAGTTGGGTGCTGGAGGTTGTTCGACGTCTGTCTCCCAAGATACGACGGTTGCACCAGCTATGCAATGCACCGACTGAATAGCTTCGGCGAACAGAACTTTGCAGCACTCTCTCACAAGAAGAAAATAATAAAACTAGAAAACTTTCGAAGACTGGAATAACAACAATTTCTGGTGTAGAAAGCTCTAGGTTTTGTGTACATATTCCTGCAGCCCACACATCTGACTTGGCCCAAAAAGATTAAGATGGATGGGCCAAGCCCAACCCCTACACTCAATCCATTCTAGCAAGCCTAAGCCCAAGCCCAAGACCAAGACCCGAGTCCCAAGATCCACGATCGGCGGACCCGGCTCGGGTGGACAGGCGGCGCACGTGTGCAATTTTTTCATAATCAACTGGGACCATAGTCTTGGCCCAAGTCCATCCTTGAAGTATCCATAACTCCTTTTATTCAGAAAATGGCTTACACCCTTCTGCAAAAAATGGGTCTTAAATACCCATGAATGTTTTCCTCTACAATCAATGTGGGATACAAGGTTTTACACCTTTCCCAACACCTCTTTCATGAAGCCAACTTAATAAGTCAATTTCTCATTCAAATCTTAATGGTTTTTTGTCATTATTTTTTGTGGTGTAAAGATTACATTACAAAGAATCTAAACCCACTTTAATCCACCTCAATTGACATTTGGAACCCACTTTAATATTGCATTAAAGTCACCAAAAAATCATTATTCTTCCAACATATCCAATATCCTAAGATTTAGATTCAGGAAGGTTTGATGTTTGGACTTGCACCCACACCCAATATTCGTATGTTAGTCCATACAACAAAGGAAAGTATAATATGCATCCCTTAGTGTAGCAAATTCACTATTGTTAGCACATACCATACCACACTTGTCCCACATAGAGACTATATCACAGCAAAGGGTACAATTCCCCTTGTTAAAGTCCTTTTTTTAGATTTTATAAAATCTAGCATAGTGTTGGTGGACGTTGCTATTTTGTTGTGTGAACCTAAACCATTGTTTGATTATGGTAGAGGGTTAAGGGTATACTTGTAAAAAAACCCTTGAAGAAGTGGATGTAAATGTTTAAATTAGAGTTCTTCTATTAGCACCCCATAAATTATTTTGGACCCCCAAATTTTTAGCTTTTTTTTTTTTTTATTTATTACAATAATAACCTCAAATAAAATTACTACAAAGGACATCATTAATTTTGGGACACCCCATCTCACAATTAAACCTACATACCTACTACATCATAAATTAGAGTTTATAAGAGCACCCACCTCCATCACAACCCATCTATCTTCCCCATATCCCACCTTTAAAACCTAGCCACCCTCAAAACTTTGAAAACTCTTTGGCAGTAATATTCCGGCGGTAACGGTGGCAACCATTTGATTAACTACATTTTTCTAGCAATGACAATGAGTGGAAGTTTTTTTGGCAACCACAACTCCATAAAACGATAGGAGTACAACAATAAAAGTTTAGAGAAGTTCATTACTTTGATATTGTTCTTAGCTCAGAGGAAATTGGCCTTGTAAAGGTAAGTTTTTTTTTTTTTTTTTTTTTTAAATGGCAAAAATAATAAAATCTATTCGACATTTTTTCGGGACTGAACTCCCAAATATATGACCGAAATTCGAGAACACATGCCCGAACATTGTTTATTTGTTCGGGAACTGGTAACCGAACATTATTCATAGGTTCGAACCTATTTTACTGATCACATTTTGAAATTTAGCCCTTGTTTGACATCACCTAAAAAAGACAAAAAGTCAAAAAGTCACTAAAAAAGCAAAAAAAAAAAATTATACTATTCACAATGTGTGGTGGGAAATCTGGGACTGAATACTTAGAGGGCAAAAAGATAATTTTGCCCTTGTTTTTGTCTCTTCCTCTATACAATTATTAAAGGGATACTAGGGTTTACAGAGGGTCTCACATCAACATCTCCTCTCCTTCTCCAAACACATGCATAAACACTTCTCCGTCAAGCCGTTGACATTATTGAATTCAACACAATAATTAAAAAAACAAAATTGCACAGCTCATGGGTAAAAATAAATAAATAAAAACAAAAAAAAAAAACAAAACCAATGCAGCTTAGTACACTACCTCGAGTTTGACAACTTCACTAACGTACATGGAAAGCATGTCTCCACTTAGAAGGGTAGGAAGGTAATTCTGGTATTTCATACAATATTTTAATATACATTTTTTTGTAAAAAGTCAAAAAATTATCCCAAACTAGGGGTGTAAAAATGGTCCGAGCCTTGTAGGCGACGCGAAGCGCGCCCAAGGCCCGAGGTGGGCTTGGCCTGATTAGGCCCGAACCCAAGCCTAGCTGTCACGACCCAAACCCCTATAGGTTTAGTATCGTAACCGGCCAGTAATCCTTCGATTACCAAAGGCCTCTTAACAAAATGACATATAATAAGGGGCTGCAGAAGCAATTATAGAAATATACATTATCCATAAAGCTGTGATAACGTATATGAGATAGAAATTTTCAAATATATATGTGCGTTTATGTGTGTGTGTCATAACACAATAGTCTTACGTCACCCACATACACAGATGTAACCCAAAAGGGAAACTTGTCCCTATATACAGATAAGCAAAATAAACAGCAAAAACATTCTTAACAGGTTTACAAAACTTGACTTCTTCAAAAAGGAACCTCCCCAGGAGACACAATGGTTGGCTGACTTAAACACTCCAGGCAGTAACTTAAGCCTGGTCACGCACTTGCTCACCCACATACATAAAATAAACAGTGAGTGGGAGCCCAGTGAATAATAACGAAGTAAAGGGTTTAAATGAATGATCTCCACATCAGGTTCATAAATTAGAGTTCATATCAGATATAGATTTACAATCATGTTCTTGTTCACACTTCGTACAAAAATCAGAGTTCATGCTTAATCATACATGGTACATCCATTAGTATTATCAGGCTTGTTAGTTCCTTAAAGGGAACCTCCGGTACCGGAAAACTTGTAACTTGCTTGAACCACGGTATTACTACCCTCAAGCAAGGGCCTTGAAACCATGGTATTGTTACCCCCGGGCAAGGGCTTTATGCTAAGGATGCCACGATTACATTTCAGAAACTTGGACCATCATTCATTGTACGAAATATAACATTGCATAAAATAGATCTTAATTCATATCATTTAGAAAATAATTAAAGTTAAACATAGCTTTACTAACTTAGTACTCACAGATGGCTTCACTTGTAGAACAGACAAATCAAATAACATGGGGCACGTGACCTATATACACACTGTAGAAACACATAATGAAATACACACTCGTTTGGTACTTAATCTCTTTTCTTTCATTCTTAGTGTGTTTCTAGGTCTTAACCTCTTATTGAGTCTTAATCATGGCCTAGGAATGCCTAGGATGCATTGTGGATGCTAAAATGTACTTTAACACATTTAACAAAACTTGCTGAAAACAGGGGTCACGCTCAAGCGCAACTTCTCTCGCTCGAGCGGACATGCAAACATGTGAAGGGCCGCTCGAGCGCAACTTCCTTTGCTCGAGTGCTCTGTAAACTTTGCAAAAGTATTGGTTAGGTGGAATCTCCGCTCGATGGCCGCTCGACTCTCGCTCGAGTGTGAGACTCATGCCCTCGCTCGAGCGCAACTCTTGCCGCTCGAGCAGTCTGCAAAACATGCAACTTCTGGGAGCATGCATTTCATGCTCAAACAGACTTTAGGTCTCTCAGTCGGAAATACAAGATAACAGAGTGTCTGCTCGAACGCAGATTCTGACGCTCGGGCGGAAGTGTAGAATCTGGAACTTCCAGATTGCACTCCCAAGCTCAAAACTTGAATTCAAAGCCATTAAACTCAACCTTTGGGCCCCAAAACTTGAGAAAACAAGTCTAAACTTGAAAAACATAAAGAATTGAAGATCATTTCATGAAATCAAGGTCCAAAAGTATGCCAATTATCCAAAATGAAACCCAAATCTTTAAAAACATAACATTATACATCATGCATGTAAAGGTGTAAGTTTAAAGCCTTCAAAACATGATCAAATGAGATAAACTGATGGAAAATGAGATGAATTCTCAAAAATAAGGTAGAATGATAACATGCATGTGAGAATTCTTTGAAAACTTCCTCAAGATGCAATGATATAGACATGCATGCATGGTATGGCCCATATTCTTTCATTTGAGCTCAATTCTAGCATTACATAACTTAATTCTTTGAATTCATGTGCTAAGTACCCTAAGTACACAACTAAAGCTTGATTTCTTACCTTAGGTTCTCAATTCCTTGAATTCTAGTGAGTTCTTGTTCAAATTCTTCAATTCCCCTTAATTCTCTAGCAAATTCCTTTGTTTGAAGCTCTCTCTCTCTCTCTCTCTCTTCTCTCTCTCTCTCTCTCTCTCTCTCTCTCTCTCTCTACACGTTTGGTTTGTGTGTGTAGGCTTAAGGATGTGTTGATATGAACAAAAGGATGAGTGGAGCATGTAGGGAGTCTTATATAGGCTCACCTAGTGGTAATTAATTAAAACTAATCTAGTAAGCATTAATTAATCTAATTAATTTGTTCCAAATCGGATTTCCATTAAACCTACCATAAAATTCTAAAAATTCCAACTAGCATATATACCAAATCAATTTCGTGATCGAATGTCGATAAGGCCTTTAATTCACGAAACAAAACATAAACATGAACAGATCTTCCTATTATAAACAGATACAAATGCATGTAATGTAACACATAGACAAGAAATGCAAAATTCCATCTTAATTACTTATTAAGTCTTCTTAATCATGGATTATACGTTAATCATGGAACATGATTGTTACACCAGCCCAGTAACTTGGGCTTGGGCCTTCCATTTGTGGCCTGGCCCATTAGCCCGACTCAATCCGGCCCAAAAAAATTTGGGCCCTGCAGGCGGCCCGGCCCAGCCCAGCCCAGCCCATCCCAGCCCACTCATCTGACCCTTTCTCTACTAATGGTCAATTTTTGAAAAATAAAAATAAAAAACAACTTGTAACGGTTAAATAATTAAAAAAATAAAATAAATAAAAAGATTGATCTTGTAAAAATAATAAAAATAATAAAAACAAAAACAAATAACATAATGGTTAATAGTTAATAATTTGTACAATTATCTATAATTGAATTACAAGAACTGAAATAAAAATTTATATAAATAAATAAATAACATTAATAATTTAAAAATAATTTTTTTTTATAATAGTTTACCCACCCCCAGACTAGCCACAGGAACAAGAGAGGAGAGAGAGAGAGAGAGAGAGAGTGTGTGTGTGTGTGTGTGTGTGTGTAATAAGAAACCAACTATCATAATTCAAACCAACAAACCAACAGTCATAATTCAAACCATCGGCCAGTGCTATATACAAACCAACGGTCATAATTCAAATGGTAATATATATATATATTTATAAATTTATTTCACTCTTTAAAACTACTATAAATATCCTTCATTTTTCAAAATAAATCTCATAACAAATAATTCTCTCTCTCTCTCTCTCTCTCTCTCTCTCTCTCTCTCTTAAACGCTCTCAATCTCTCGCAACTCTCAATTAATTTTGAAATGTCATCCCTAAGTGACAATTGCAATTGTGCAACAAGAAAATTTTATTAGAAGAAGCTAATTTATGTATCGCATTCGCTAGTCAGCAACATTAATTAGTTTAATTAAATTGATTAGCTACTCATTTTTTTCATTAATTATTTGTGCACATATATTAATTATTATTTTTTACTGATTGTATTTACACATTATTTAAATTAATTATTAATTCTTATATATTGTTTTACTTACATTACTATGGATCCTAATATTCCTAAAGTTTATGTCGATGTTGATACATATATTACACAACACGAATATGTTGATTCTTCTTCTAATATCCCTCTTCCAACAGTTGGATCATCATCTAGAAGCAAAAGTAGCAGTGTTTCGAAACATTTTGAAAAAATATCTATAAATAATCCTGATGGTACAAGCACATTTAAAGCCAAATGTAAATATTGTGCACATTTACTTAGTATTGCATCTGCAGGGGGTACTAGTCATCTAAAAAGGCATGCTAACAAATATTTACAAAGTTAACAACTTGATATTCGAAGTCAAATGCAATTAGGGGCTTCATCAACTGATAATTTGCAAGCATTTTGATATGATCTCATACGTATACAAAATTCTGTAGTTGATATATTATTAAAAAAGAACAACCTTTTACTACTAGTGAATGTCCCGATTTTACTGAAATGATTCACGAAAGTTTTACACCACAATATCAAAGTTTTTCAAGAAATACTATTAGAAACACGATTTTAAAGAAATTTGAGGATGTTAAAAGTAAATTATTTGACATCTTTAAAAATTTGAATGGAAAAGTTTGTTTAACATCTGATCTGTGGTCAAATAATAGTTTTGAATATCAATGTATCACTGCACATTTTATTGATAATGATTGAAAATTAAATAAAAGAATCATTTCATTTAAATTAGTTGAACCTCCATACACTGGTCATTCGCTTGGTGTAGATATAAGAAATGTATTATATGAATGGGCTTTACAAAATAAAAATATTTACGATTAGTTTAGATAATCCATCATATTATAATCCAACTGTAACCCATTTAAAATCAATTTTACAATTATTTGTTGATGGTAATTTATTTCATGTTCGTTGTTGTGCCCATATTTTAAATTTGATTGTTAAAGAAGTTATGCATGTATACAAGACTTCTGTACTTGTAATAAAAAAAATACAGTTATTACTATTATGTCTTCTGGTAATCGAATTTCGGAATATAGAAAAATTTGTCAACGAGAAAATATGCCATTTAAAAAATTAATTTTAGATATAGATAGTAAGTAGAATTCAACATATAATATGTAAAAAATCGCTTGTAAACAAAGAAGAGTAATAGATTTATTTTTTGTAACAACATCAATAGGAGGAGTATTGACTCCCACTGAACTTAATTGGAGCCAAGTAGCCTTGTATAAAAAATTTTAAAATTTTCGATACTTCAACAAAATTATTTTCTTATATATATATATATATATTCCTACTTCACCATTTATTTTACATATGCTAGTAGAAATAATTAAAGTTTTCATAAAATATATGAGTAATGAATATTATGTAACCATTATTACTTCAATGAAAGAAAAATTTGATAAATATTTTGATTATTTTGCCTCATCTATTAGGTTTAGCCATAATAATTGATCCTAAGTATAAAGAAGTTAGTTTACAAGAATTTTTAGAGCGTCTTTTCGCTGATCAAACACAGTTTGTCCCTATTATGCAAACATGCAACAAATTATTTGAAGAATACAGGGCAGCTACATCTGTAAATACACCTACACACACTACACTAGCAGTCTCATCTTGAGGTAGGAGATTAAGTGTTTTTTCAACAATAAAAAGTAGAAGAATATCTTAACATACAAGTGTAAGTAGTTTTGAATTACAACGTTATTTGGAAAGCCTGTCAGTGGATGATTCCGATGATTTTGACATTTTGGAATAGTGGAAACAAAATGAAACTATGTGGCATGTGGTTTCACAGATGGCCTATGATATACTAACTGTTCCTATTTCTACAGTTACTTCGGAAACAACTTTTAGTACATGTGGACGGGTGCTGAGCGATTACCGGAATAGCCTTTCACCCCAAATGGTTAAGGCACTGATGATATCCAGAGATCATATGCATGCGCTTACAAGAAAGACAAAATTATAGTGAAAAAGAGCAAATTCAAAATGATTTGGATGACATGTCCTCGGGCAATGCTACTGAAATGTCTGTCTCCTCTAATGATTGATCAATAATTTGTTTTTTACTATTTCATTTAATTTCTTTTTTTTTTTTTGTATTAGATTATTGAGGTGGGGTATAATGCAAATGATTGGTAGGCTAGTACGTGGTGAACTAGTTGTGATGTACTGGACATATAGTGATGCAATTGTTCTACCATCATCAATAATTTACACCTATTTTATTTAATAAAATCAATTTTTGTAATATTTTATTTCATTTTGAAATAAAAAAGTATTCATTCAATAAATGTTATATAAATAATTTAATGTTGCAATATTGAAAGTTTCATTTTCATATATATATAATTATTCATTTCGAAAGAAATAAGTTACATGATTACATACTTTTTCGTTATAAATTCATAATTAAAAAAACATAAGTCATACATAATTAAATTTAAATATCACCATGAAACATAACCAAACAAAACATCTCATTAATCTTAACTAAAATACTTTAGTATAATTTTTTAATTTTTTATTCCTAATATTAAAATAATAATAAAAAAAAAGGCCCGACTAGGTCCAGCCCTATAATGAGTGGGCTTGTGCTTGGGCCTGGGCCCCACTTTTGGCCCATGGGTCGGCCCGACCCGCTAAAAAGAAAGGAACCTGGGTGGCCCGCTTGGGCCAGGCCAGGCCATTATTACATCCTTATCCCAAACAATTATATTTTTTCCCTCTACTTTTTAGCCAAAAAATTCAAAACGTGTATTTATATAGTTTATCCAAAACAACCCTTTAATTTGTATTGTTATTTATTTTAGTATGAAAGAAGCAATAAGAGAGAGAAAGAGAGAGAGAGCAAGAGAGAAAGCATACCAACTGTGACAATGGTTAAACCGACAGAGAAAGCATTCTTCTTCTTCTTCTTCTTGGGGGTTTTGAAAAGTATGAGACTCTTCTTCTTTTTAATGGGTTTTGTAACGTTTTTTGGAAGGAGGTTTTTTTTGGAGTATAGGGCGCATTCAATGGGTGGAATGTTTAAGGATAATTTTGGTATTATTTAGGAGGGGAAATTTTTTTTTAAGGGTTTCAAAATTTATAAGTGGGGGTCCAAAATAATTCATGGGTTGCTTGTCACGACCCAAACCCGCCCTTATAGGTTTAGTGTCGTAACTGCCCAGTAATCCTTGGATTACCAAAAGCCTCAAAATAGATTAACACATAATAAGGAGCTGCAGAAGCAATATATAAAACATACATACTCCAATGAGTTGTGCAGACATACATGGGACAAGAATTTAAAACTTTATATACACACATGTGACATCATAATTACATTAGTCTTGCATCACCTACGAGCACAGATAAAACCAAAATGGGACTTAGCCCAGTACACAGATAAACAGAAACTTGTTCAGAATTCAGTAAAAGAAAACAAGGTCTTAAACTTGGTTCACAAAACTCAACCACATGAATTTTTTCGTAACCTCCTCGGGGGCACAAAGGTTGGCCAACAAAATAGAATTCCAGGCAATCGTCATCGAGCCTGGTCGCGCACCTGATCACCCACATACATAAATAATACAATGAACTGGAGCCCAGTGAATAATAACGGAGTAAAGGAGTTTAAATGAATGATGTCCCATATCAAGTTCGGAAAACAGATTCATATTTATTTCAAAAACAGAGGCAGATCCATATTCACATTCTTATTCAAGTCAAATACAAAAAGCAGAGTTTATGTTTCATCATACGTGGTACATCCATTAGTGTTAACTGAACAGATACAGAACAGACGGTGGTTATGAGTAACCAGTTCCATAAAGGAACCTTCGGATCCGTGTAATAGATGACAAATATGCTAAGCTCTATGATCGAGCCTCCAGTACGGGTAACAGATAACAAACATACTAAGTTCCATAATGGAACCTCTGATACCGGGTAATAGCTAACAGATATCACATGATGCTAAGGATACCATGGGTACATGTAAGAAATTGGACAATCATTCATTATACAGAACATAACATTTCATAAAACAGATCTTATTTCATCATATAGAAAATAAATAAATTGAACATAGCTTTACTAAGTTATTACTCACAGATGGCTCCAGAGACAGACAGACAGAGCAGACAGATCGAATAGCTTATGGCGCGTGACCTATACAAACAAATAACGGATACTCACTGAAACATACGCTCGGAAAATACATAATTCATTATGTTTTGTTCTTAGTGTGTTTCTAAGTCTTATCCTCATTATTATGTCTTAATTAGGGCTTAGGAATGCCTAAGATGCAATGAGGATGCCACAATGTGCTATGGAACACTTAGTCAAATTTTCAAAAGCAAGGTAGTCTGCTCGAGCACAACTTCAGTCGCTCGAGTGAGCTACAAAGTCTGCAAAAGTACTAGTTGCATGCTTTTAACGCTCAATGGACGCTCGACGATCGCTCGAGCCAAAGACAAGGTCTTCGCTTGAGCGCAACTTCAGTCACTTGTGCGGTCTGTAAAACTTTCAATTCGTAGAAACACATACAGATATTTCTACGACAACAAATATAAACACAAATTGCATATAATACATGCAATTAATTCAGAATTTCTTCTTAATTATTGATTAGGTACTATTAATCATGGATTAGTGGCTAAGCACAAGACGGGGTTTTTACAGTGCTAATGGCACCACTCTTAAATTACTTGGCACCTGGTACCACTCTAAAATGTATAGTTAACAAACGGGGCCCTAATCTTCATCTTTTTATTATGTGTATTCTAATTTGTATATTTACATATTGATATGCTGATTTGTATGTCATTTTGGATGATTGATTAATTTCTACAATCTTGTTCTAAAATAAATTGGGGATGTGAAAAACATAGTTTGAGGCTTTAGGAATTGAAGGGATAAATTGATAAATCAACTGTTTCATCTTGAATCAAGATAAGTAACAACAGTTGACTAATTCCTGAAGTTGTACTCATCAAGTAAGATAACAAACTAGTTAAAGGGATAAATGATGATTGGTTAAGACAAATTCTTAACTAATCCCTTAAGTATACTCATCAATTAAGATAACAAACTAGTTAAAGGGGTAATTAATGGTGTTTAAGACAATAGAAAATTGAATTAAGTAAAAGATGATAAAATTAGTAAGAAAAGAGAGCAAAATTTGAGTTCCTATTCAACCTCCCCCTCTCCTCTAGGACTAACTTTCACTTGACTGCTACCCAGGTTCCTTTGCTATGGTCATAGCGAATTGAGTAAACATCCCAATTTTCTCATTGGTTTATAGAAGGCTATTGTGCTTTACAGTTTACAGAGCATTGGAAATTAGTTTGTCTTGCTTTTGGTAGCATATGAATAACGTATAGTTGTAATTGGTTTTCAATTGATTCTAATTTCTACTATATATACCGTCGATAATTGTTTTGTTTGGTGTCTTTGTAATTTGTGAACATCTATGTTCAACTGTTTTATTAAGTGCTATTATTTGAGCTAGCTTCAGTGATGTGGCTAATGTCCAACCATTTCCCAAAAAATTATCCCACATTTCAATTTTTATTTTATTTTATTGTACTCTTATATATATACATGTATTGTAGAGTAATGTTGTAGATTTTACTAAAGAAGGCTTGAATAGCACTGTGCATTAGAGAAAACAACAAAATAATGTTGGCAGCAAACTAGAGGAACTATAGAGATGCCTTGTAATTTCATAAAAAGAAGTACTAGATGAAAAAGAGAACTAAAAAACTCCATATTGACAACACTATTTTGACCTCATATTTTAGAATTTAGTTTTTTCTCAAGCCATTAATATCATATGGATTTCTCTTGGTTTGTTGAACCTCAAATTTTAAATGCAATTCTTTTTATTAGTGTGTGAGTGAATTTCTGACCACACTGCCAACTCAGTATTCAGCTAGAAAGTACTGGCGGAATAGATGGCGCCCGAATGACCTGCAACAGAAAGAAGAGACTCTGGCGGTGGTTCATTCAACCGGGGGCACTCCGATGATTAAATCAGTAATCAAATATCTCTCACAGATAATCAATTGGGCTAAACTCACTGTTCTAAATATAAATTGCGTAACTTCGACCCATCGGGGGTGCCTTTCTTTTATAGTTAACTCAATCCTTGTCCCAACAGAAGCCTAGCTTCAATGGACTTTAGCTCAATGCTTATCCAAGACTCTTCAATAGATAGAGATAAACTCCTTAAAAGCTTTATCTTTATCCAGGCCGAGTCCCCTCATCAGCCTAGGACTCTTGTGCCTTATCCACTTATCTCGGATTCTGATATCTTCGGAGATAACCTCGGCCCTGCCGAGATCACCTCGGCGTCATGACCAGGACACATGGAACCTCGGCTGACACGTCGGCGTCACCTTAGCCACGTGTTGGTACTCAGAAAATATATCCCTACAACTGCCCCCTAGGTTCTATTACCTCGGCATTCTGAGGTGATGGAACCTATATCAGTACTTCCTACCCATACGTCGGTTTAAAGTATCTCAGCCGAGATCACCGTTTAAGACCGACATGTGGCTCTTCTCAAGCGTATGAGCTGTCATACACAATAACTCAACCGTTTTAGCCACGCGTCTTCCCCTTATTGGATCGTACTCCGGACGCGTTTGCAAGTCGTCTCGCGCCTACATGCGCCGTCTGACGCATTCGTTGTTCCAGGCGCATTAATTGCCCTTTTTGCCGCCGTTTCAAGTTTTGACAAAACTTGTTTCTTTCCCCCGTCTTTTCACTTTACATCGTTTCAGAAGCTTTCTTTTTCTCTAGCTTTTTCAAATCCTCTATTGTTCAAGCTTCCACAGCTCTGCGACTTGCTCCGTTTACCCCTTTCGGCGTGATTTTCACCGATCTTCCACCTTTGCAACCGTTGTCAGACTTCGGCAATCCCCATTCCGGCTTCTCTTTTTCTGGTAAGCCTCTGTTCCTCCTCGTTTTATTTCTTGTTGCTCTCCAAGAAATTTTTGCTTCATTATTAATCATCATTGCTGTTTTACTCAAGCTTTTGATTTACGAGTCATGTATCTGAGTGTGTTTATTTCACGACTTTGCTCTTTGCCCATGTCTTGAATACACGCACTGCTCACAACGTTTCTACACTTTTGCCATTGTTCTTGACCTTATACCCTTTGTACTTACAATGTTCTTGATAGTCCATCTTTGTTCTTGATTCTGAAGCGCATTCTTGCTTTTTTGTTTTCCAGATTCGTGCCTTCAATCTTCGTTTCCACAGATCTAGGTTTGGGATTTGTTTGTAGAACTTAAAACCATTGTTAGGGAAAATTGAAACGATTCCCCACAGATTCTGTGGATTTTTAAACTTTAGCCGAGGTCCATAAAACCCTTTAGAAACACACCCTTCTGAAATCTAACCCCTTCAGTTAAGCCGATATCATGGGTATGTGGAAGCATAGGCTAGACACCCCATCCAAGTTAGAGCACTTTAGGCGAGAGTTTGACATCCCGGCCGACGTCCATCTGAGGTTGGCTGGGGATGATGACTCCATCATGCCTACAACTGATTCTATGCCTTTCCCAGTGGTAACTTTTATCGAGTGAGGACTTCGGCTCACACTAAATACCCTTTTCCGTGAGATACTTCATTATTATAAGCTAAACCCGATGCAGCTTGCCATCAATTCCTACCGAATCATAAACGGTACAATTGTTTTAGCTAAACAAGAAAATGCCAGGATTACTTTAGCCGACATCCAATATTGCTACACCATGTGTGGCCTCAAAAAAGATACGGGCTATATTTACTACCTTAAGTCGAGGTCCACAGAGTACAAAATCGTAGCCGACCTCCTAGACTCCAACAAGGGAGCTGGAGACGATTACTTCATTACCTCGGGGAACTGGGAGTTCACTCCAGATGAGGACCTCCACCTCTACCCTCTTCCTCGAACAATTTTCGTAGAGGGCAATGGTAAGAGCCCTGTGTTAATACGTGTTTTTAAAGTCTTTCAATACTTTATTTGTTTCTGATGTCTGTTTTTCTTGCAGCTCTTCGTCAGCCACCAAAGGGCTTCCGCCAGTCTTTCTTTCCCAGTAAAGACTTAAGGAAACTTTTGGATTTGCCGGTCCACAAACGGAAAGCCCCTTTGGTACTCAGCTTCATTCCTACCTACAAGTCAGCTCTTCCCGATATCCCCAAGAAGAAGAAGAAAAGCCTCTCGCCCCCTTCTGCCACAACTCCTGAAGCTGTCTCCACATCTTGACAAGATCAAGGATCAACTTCTGATCCAGCCGAGCAGCCATCAACTTCGGCTCCATATTTAATCCCTCCATCTCAACGCCAACGTCGGCGACGAACTATTTTTTCCGCCGAGATGGGCCGTCAAAAGGTAGTTGCTAAGGACCTCTTGGCCAACATCCCGGCTACTGTCAATGTTGAAGTAGTACCAATTCAGCCTCCAAAGCCCAAACAAAAAAGGCTAAAGAAAGCTCAGCCAAAGGCAACGGTGACTCAGGTTCACACCGAGGACACCTTGCCAATCTCTAAATTGACTGAGAGCGATAAGTCCCAATCTGCTACTGAGAAGAGGCGTGCCGAGGCCCAACCATCCGAATATACCCGATCAAAGAGGCCGAGATCATCCGCTGCAACCACCTCGGGGTCTCGAAAGCACGATTGCCCCTAGGCCCCCAAAATCACATTGAAGGATAAGCCAGTTATGGCTAACGATAGCGCTGATGACATTAATGTCGGCGTTGCCCTTAGTACCGCTTTACTTATTCCTGGCGATCTCGACCGAAACGTCGAGTTGAGCGAATATGAAAACTATGCTCTGATGCTCCAGCGCTCTGTTCAAGTAAGTGTTTTTATTTGGTAATTTTTTCTTTCTTTCTTTTTATTTCATACTTATAATATTTTCTAATAACTTTTATTCACTTTCAGGCCATCCAGCATGCTCATTCTTTCTCAGTGCAAGCCTTTGAGAATCGGCAGGAGCTGGCCGACAAGAAGAGGGAGGTCTCCAATCTTCAGAAGTCTAATAAAAATTTGCAATCAAAGATGAAGACCTTGGAGGATCAAGCCAAGCCCGCTATCAAAGCTCAAAATGACGCCGAAGAAAAGGCAGAATCCGCTGAGGCTATTAGGAAGGTTCTTGAGGCCCAAAAAAAAGAGGCCAAGGAAAAGACGGCCCAGGCCCAAAAGGAGCTTCAAGATGCCTTGGTCACCAAAGGTGCCGAGCTCAAGGCCGCCGATCAGAAGGGCTATAATGAGGGGGTGGCCAATGTCACGGCGGACTATGAAAAGCAAGTAAAGCAGGCATGCAACAAGGGTTTCGCCCTTGGTTGGATGACTTTGCTGAAAAAGCTTGAAGTCCCCGAGGACTCGCCCCTCAGGAACACCGACGCCATTCTTCTTCCATTCCCTCCAACTCCAAGTCAATTTGATGATGAATCTGAGTCTGAGGAGGAAACTTTGGTGAGAAAATCAAAGGAGGCCACTGGGACCAAGTCCCCTTCTCTGAATGAGCAAGTTCTGGACTTGACTCAAGATGAGGAGGGTGAGGAAGTCCTCAAGGATGCCACTCTTGAGAAGGCGGCATTGGACGTGTCGCTTGCCGACAAGAGCCTCGATCTGACCCTTTAAGAAATTGACACTGAGCTCACGGCTGAGAAGTCCGCCGAGATGTCTACTCAGCAGTCCTCCGAGGTCCGAACCCAACCATCTGCTGTTGCTAAGGAGTCTTAATTTTGATGTCTTTTCTTTTGTATTTTGTACTTTTGTTTTTCTTCTTTTTGGAACACCTATAAGCTTTTCTCATGGATGATGTGCCTTCTTTTGAATGTTAATACGACTTTCCTTCTCTGAATGCTTGTATCTTTGTCTTCTCTTTGCTGCTTTTGCATAATTCTATACTTAGAATATTTTGCATATCTTCACTGCATACCTTATCTGTGTGATTTTCTCAGGTTTAAATATCTCGGCTATACCACCGATTTACATTGGCAAGTACATAAGCACTTAGTTTTAATACAACCTTGGCCTCAACTTGTAAATTTTTCACAAATTTCAACAAGTGTTAAAACATAATCTCAGTTTAACTTCAACTTGTAAACTTTTCTCAAGTTTCAACAAGTGTTAAACATGATCTCGGTTTAACTTCAACTTGTAAACTTTTCTCAAGTTTCAACAAGTGTTAAACATGATCTCGGCTTAACTTCAACTTGTAAATTTTTCTCAAGTTTCAACAAGTGTTAAACATGATCTCGGTTTAACTTCAACTTGTAAATTTTTCTCAAGTTTCAACAAGTTTTAAACATGATCTCGGTTTAATTTCAACTTGTAAACTTTTCTCAAGTTTCAACAAGTGTTAAACATAATCTCGGTTTAACTTCAACTTGTAAACTTTTCTCAAGTTTCAACAAGTGTTAAAACCATTTTTCTTCTCTCTGCCCCCTAATGTGAACCTAAGTTCCACTTGGGTTCTTATTATGCATGCATCATCAACTATCTTATTAGTCATAAGCATAAGAAATCAAGCTAAAACTTTATTTATTTATTTCGATAAATAATCAAAAAACACAGAAGTCTTAATGATAGAAAAATTTTAAATTGCAAGTATTCCAAGGTCGTGGCAACTCTTTGCCTTCATTATCTTCAAGCCGATAAGCCCCATTACCCAGTACTAAGATGATTCTGTAGGGTCCTTCCCAATTTGGGCCAAGCTTGCCCTCTCTAGGATCCTTCTTGTTGCCGATGACTTTTCTTAAGACGAGGTCACCAATTTGAAACTCCCTTGGGTTGACCTTCTTGTTATAAGCTCTGGCAAGCTATTGCTGGTACACTGCGAGCTGAATTGCAGCTTTCTCCCTTCGTTCTTCTAGAAGATCCAAATCTCGGGGTAAGAGTACATCATTAGTCCTGTTTTCTACTCCCTGGGTTCTGATTCCTGGGATGCCGACCTCCAACGAAATGACTACTTCTGTGCCATAAGCCATGGCAAAGGGGGATTCCCCTGTTCATCTTCTTGGCGTAGTCTGATATGCCCAGAGTACATTGGGCAACTCGTCCACCCACTTTCCTTTTGCTGCCTGCAGCCTCTTCTTTATCCCATCCAAGATTACTTTATTGGATGCTTCTGCTTGTCCATTGCTTTGGGGAAAGCTTGGGGTTGAAAAGTAGTTCTTGATCTTGAACTTTGCATAGAAGCTCTTAATTAGCTTACTATCAAATTGTGTTCCATTGTCTGCAACTATTGCTCTTGGAATCCCAAATCTGGTGATGATATTTTTCGAAATGAATTTCTTCACATCCACATCTCGAATTTTGGCAAGGGGTTCAGCTTCTATCCACTTAGTGAAGTAATCTGTTGCTACCAGCAAGTACTTCCTTTGTCCAGTTACTTGGGGCAGTTGCCCAATGAGATCCATGCCCCATTGGGCAAATGGCCAAGGACTGGATACAGGGTTCAGGTCTGCCGCTGGTTGGTGTATCAGATGTGCAAACCTTTGGCACTTTTCACACTTTTTCACATAGGCTTCTGCATCTTTCTGCATGTAAGGCCACCAATACCCCTGGGTAATGGCCCTATGGGTGAGTGATCTGCCCCCAACGTGGCTTCCGCAAATTCCTTCATGTATTTCATATAAAAATCTTCAACTTGTGAAGGATGTACGCACCTCAAAAGGGGTCCAGTGAAGGATCTTCTGTAGAGATGTCCTTCTACTGTCAGATTGAATCTTACCGACTTCAATCTGATCTTGTGTGCCTCCTCGTGGTCATCTGGCAGCTTTCCTTCTTTCAGGAATGCTACTATTGCATCCATCCAGCTTGGTCCCATGTCCACACACATTGCTTCACGCTCTGTGGTCAGTGGTTCGATGCTCGGGCCTGACAAATAGTCAACCATTATTGTCCTTGCTTTTCCAGGTTGTAATGCACTAGCTAGGTTGGCCAATACATCGGCGTGACTATTATCATCTCGACTAACCTGAAGTAGTCGGCAGTTCGGAAACAAGGCCGCCAACCTGATGACCTCCTTTGCGTAGGCCGATATTCTTTCATCTCGAGCTGCAAACTCGCTCATTGTCTGGTTGACTATAAGTTGTGAGTCACAAAAGACTATTACCTCATCTGCATGTACTGCTGCTGCCAGTTTCAATCCTACAATGAGTGCTTCGTACTCTGCTTCATTGTTTGAGGCTTTGAACCCCAAACGAATCGATTGTTCTAGTACTTGCCCATCTAGAGATATCAATACTACTCCTGCCCCCGCTCTCTGTCGGTTTGAACTCCCATCAACGAACAGTCGAAAGGAGTCGCCGATGTAAATGTTGCAGGGTCTGAGTTTTTCCCCTTTCCTTTGTTCTTTCGCCTTTGGCTAAGCTCCTCCTTGCTTGTTTGGACATCATTCACCCTGGCTCAACGGAGCCCGATGTTTGATGGATTCTGGCGTGAACTCGGCCACGAAGTCGGCCAAAACCTGGCCTTTGATTGCTGTTTTGGGTCTGTACTCCAGGTCATACTAGCCCAGGACGACTGCCCATCTAGCTATTCTTCCTGTCAGGTCTCCTTATTGCAGCAAGGACTTCAAGGGGTGTTCAATTAGCACCACAATTTTATGGGCCTGGAAGGAATGGTTCAGCTTCTTTGAAGCCATTACTAAAGCCAGTGCCAATTTCTCTAAGGGTAGATACCTCGTTTCTACATCAGCCAGGGTTTTGCTTACATAGTAAACAGCCTTTTGCTCCCCTTTTTCTTCTCGGATTACCACTGCACTTGTTGCGTGTTCTGAAACTGATAAGTACAAAAACAACTCCTCTCCAGGTTCTAGATTTGAAAGAACTAGAGCTGTGGTCAGATATTTTTTCAGGTCGGCCAAGGCGGCTTCGCACTCCTCGGTCCATAAGAAGTCTGTGGCTTTCTTCACTAAGTTGAAGAAAGGTTTGCACTTGTCTGAGCTTCTGTCGATGAACCTATTTAGGGCTGCGGCCTTTCCAGTTAGCATCTGTACCTGTTTTGTAGACGTTGGGCCCTTCAACTCTAGAATGGCCTTGATCTGATCTGGGTTGGCCTTAATGCCCCTTCTGGTCACTAAGTATCCCAAAAACTTACCAGATCCAACTCTAAATGCACATTTTGAAGCATTGAGTCGGAGTCGATATGTTTTAAGGATGTCAAAGATAGCTTTTAGGTCGGCTAGATGACCTTCAGGTTCCTTGGTCTTCACGACCATGTCGTCGATGTAAACTTCCACCGTCTAGCCAATCAAGTGTCTGAACATCTTGGTTACCAATCTTTGGTAAGTTGCTCCTGCGTTTTTCAAACCAAAAGGCATTACTCTGTAGCAATACAGCCCTTTTGGGGGTGATAAATGCAGTTTTCTCTTCATCTAGGGGGTACATGGCTATCTGATGGTACCCCCTGTAAGCATCTAGGAAGCTCATCCTTCCATGCCCTGAAGTGGCGTCTACCAGTTAGTCAATCTTGGGTAGAGAAAAGCTGTCTTTGGGACAGGCCTTGTTCAGGCTGGTAAAGTCCACGCAGACCCTCCATTTACCATTCTTTTTCTTCACCACTACTGTGTTCGATAGCCATGTCGGGTAATTAACCTCTCGAATGGCCTTGGCCTCCGGTAGTCTATCTACTTCTTCTTCCACTACTTTGACGTGCATCATTGTCGAGGACTTCGACGTCCTCGTCTTCGATCTCTGCCTTCTTTGGTTCCCGAATGTTGCAGGTTGTTTTCATTGCTGCCATAGAGCAGTTCTTTGCCTGCAGCTGATCCCCTCTGACCTCCTCTATCCCATGCTCTATTGAGAACCGCAATAGTTGATGCAGTGTTGAGGGAACAACCCCCATTGTATGCAACCATGGTCTTCCCAAAATAACATTGTAAGGGGAGGGCGTGTCTATTACGGTAAACTCCGTCTTTACCTTCTTCGTGCCAGCCTGTACTTCCAAGCTTACTGCTCCTAGTGGCCACATCGGCGTTCCATTGAACCCAACCATTGGACCATTGGATTGCTCTATATCGTCTGGGTGAAGGCTGAGCTCCTTGTAACATCGGACGTATATGATGTCACAAGAGCTGCCTTGATCGATTAAGATGCACTTCACTTGGCATTCCCCAACCTGGAGGGATACTACCAAGGCATCGTTGTGTGGATGCTGCACCATCTCAAGGTCGGCTTCAGTAAAGGACACTACTGGTCCTTGGTACTCCTCTGCCCGATGTCTCTTCTCCCCGACTTGGTAAACATACTGTAGGTGCTTTACCTTCTGGGTCTCCCCCCGAATTTCATTTTCGTTGACCTTCAAGTGAATTATATTAATTACCCGAGGTCCTCTTGCCTGAGGTTGCTGTGCTGGGGGAGGCGGAGCTGCTGGTGCCTGAGGCAGTCTTGCCTGTTCTTCCCTTGTTCTGGTCTCATCGACAAGGTCTCTCAGATGGCCTTGCCTCACCAGGTCTTCCAAGTGTGTTTTCAGGGCTCTGCAGCCCTGAGTCATATGCCCATCTTCATTGTGGTAAGCACAATGCCTGCCAAGGTTTCTTCCCATAAATTCTCCTAGTGCCCTTGTTGGTGTTCTGAAGTAAGGTTGATTCCGAATTTTATCCAGGACTTTGTGAATTGGGATTCGGAACACAGTTGTCACTGCCTGTGTAGCCCTCAGTTCTGTCTCCTGCTTGCTGGATCCATTGTTACCTCGAACTCGCTTCGGCGAGCCATTTCCTTTCTCTTGCTTTGTTTCCTTAGTCCCCGATGTATCTTCCTCGGCTCTGGCGTATTGTTCAATTCTGGCCATGAGCTCTTCCATGTTTTTTGGCAGTGTATTTGCCAAAGACTTTCGTAGCGGGCAGTCGTCTTTTAGGCCATTCTTGAAAGATACGACCGCCACCTCTTGATTACATTCGGGTATTCGATTGAACACCTCAATGTATGTTTTTGCGTAGGCCCTAAGGCTCTCATCCTTACTGATCTTTAGAGCCATCAATGCGTCCATCCTTAATGGTTGTAGCTTGTTTGTCACGAATCTGGCCACAAACATCTCGGCCAAGCCTTCCCAGGTCTTCACACTTCCCTTTGGTAGTTTGTGAAACCAATCTGATGCAATCTCCCCGAAGGATGAGGGGAACACTTTGTAGAGCAACGGCTCGTTCCCACTATACAATGCCATTAAGTTCAAGTATAATCCAACGTGGAAGTTGGGGTCTGACCATCGTATATTTGGAATATCGACATACTGAATCTCTTCGGCGCCTCAAATCTGTCCAACTCCATTGAGAATGGTGTTCTTGGTTTAACAGTGGATGTTACCTCGGCATGATCTTGCTTCCTCTTGAGGTAATCTCTCAAGTCCTCTTTGGTTTGGCTAGGAGCTCGGCTGTCTCCTAACTTCAGTCTTTTCAGAGCACTGCTCTTAACTTTGTTGTGAGCCCTTTTCGACCTTTCTCCGTTAGGCGTGTCGAAGCACAACTCCTGTCTCTGAACATGCCGATGTTCTTTGGGGTCTACTTCCTTAGTGCGATGTGTCCTTCGTGACTCTTCCCTCCTCGACTCCCCTCGCCCGACCTCCCTTGAAAGCCGATGAGAATGTCTTTCGCTCCTAGTGTGCTGAGGGGCTATAGGGATTGTTTCCTGTCCTCCCTTCTGGGCATTGGTCCCTGGAATCAGCGTGTCCTGTAGCGGGAATGGTGGCTGCATGACGTTGTTTTGCATTATGAAGTTGACGACTGATTGTAGGTCCGCCAACTTGTTTGCCTTCTCTTTCACTTCTTCATCCCTCCATAAGCATCTATCCCTCCATACCTGGAGGTTATCTTCGTTATAGTACCTGCTTTGGCCTGGTACGTTGCCTTCCTGGCCGACGTCTTTTACTCCGTGATTCTGGTCACGAGTTTCTGTGTTGCGATTGTCTCCTTTGACGTCAAGATCGATAGGTCTGCCACTCCCAGCAGGAGTGTCGTCCCCAATCTTTTCCTTCTGTCCGTTACTGGCCATCTATCCTCCTTAATTTCCCACAGACGGCGCCAAATTGTATGAGTGAATTTCTGACCACACTGCCAACTCAGTATTCAGCTGGAAAGTACTGGCGAAATAAATGGCACCCGAATGACCTGCAACAGAAAGAAGAGACTCCGGGCGGTGGTTCGTCTACACAAGGGCACTCCGATGATTAAATCAGTAATCAAATATCTCTCACAGATAATCAATTGTGCTAAACTCACTGTTCTGAATATAAATTGCGTCCCTTCGACCCATCGGGGGTGCCTTTCTTTTATAGTTAACTCAATCCTTGTCCTAACAGAAGCCTAGCTTCAATGGACTTTAGCTCAATGCTTATCCAGGACTCTTCAATAGATAGAGATAAACTCCCTAAATGCTTTATCTTTATCCAGGCTGAGTCCCCTCATCAGCCTAGGACTCTTGTGCCTTATCCACTTATCTCGGATTCCGATATCTTCGGAGATAACCTCGGCCCTGCCGAGATCACCTCGGCGTCATGACCAGGACACGTGGCACCTCGGCTGACACGTCGGCGTTACCATGGCCACGTGTTGGTACTTGGAAAATATATCCCCACAACTAGTAAATCTCATCTGCATTACATAATTATGTCATCGTGAGATTCTTATAATTTGGTGTAACTTTATCTTTGGCTCTACTCTTACCATGAAGAGAGATTATTGGAATTACAGTCGTTTTGCCTTTATCTGCAGGTGACTCTTGATGTCCATTTTCAGAAAGATTTGGGATTGGATAGCTTAGATACTGTGGAGATTGTAATGGCTCTAAAAGAAGAGTTCAAGTTAGAGATTCCAAATAAAGAAGCTGATAAGATTGACTCTTGTTTTTTTGATCCAATCACATATTCACGTCCCTCGCCAATCACAGTTTATCATATCATCTCATATTTTTTAATTACTTACATAAATTCATGAATTCTAGCCTTCCACCAATCACAATACTGTTAAAATGTCAAGTAACGGTGGCCAAGAACCACCAATAACTTGTCTTTGGGGCACTACATATAAACTGCACTAAGTAACCCACTTTATCTGGAGTTGGTTGGGGTCTCTATTCATTTCTTGATCTTGTGTGTAAAACCTCTCTGAAAACCCTTCCTCTCTCTTCTATCTTCTCTCTCTATTCTCATTCTTGAAAAGAAGTAACAATGGCGAATCAAGAAAGAAATACTGAGGCCACCGATGATGCAATGCCATCGTCTTCGGACTACAATCTCTCTCTACCCATAGACATCATCTTCAACATTCTCAATCATCTCCCTGTCAAATCTCTCCTTCAATTCCGGTGCGTATGCAAAACCTTCCGCCAACTCATCTCTAACCCTACCTTCATCTCCTCCCACCTCCTCCACCATCGCACCCCCACCACCACCACCACCGCAACCATTTTCACCTTCAAACACCGCACCACCACCTCCCTCTCTCTGTTACAATCACCCTCATCGCCTCAAAACCCTATCAATCTGGTCCACCCCTATTCCAACCACACTCGCAATCTACACCTAATCGGCTCCATCAATGGCCTCCTCTGTCTCTGTCTCTGTCTCTCGAACCATCCACTCCATTGCAATGCACGAAGAATGGTGAGATTATAGTATCAGATGCATGGGAAATGATATTCTTGTACAACCCCCAAAATGGAGAAACCAAAGATATTCCAATCCATGGAGTTCAGTTCGAAGCTTTTCACTATGTAGAGAGTTTGGTTTCTATCGAAGGATTCAGACAACAAGAACTGAACAATCAGCACTGATGTTCTACAAAGGTAAATTCATCACTCAATCAGATAAATAACTTGAGCATTTGTTTATGCTACTTATTGCAATGCATTTGATTTATAGAAGGCTATTGTCCTTAACAGTTTACATAGCATTGGAAATTAGTTTTTTTGTGCTTTTGGAAGCATATGAATGACAGATATAATTGTAATTGGTTTTCAATTTATCCTAATTTTGACTCTACCATTGATTGTGGTTTTGTTTGGTCTCTTTTTAATTTGTGAACATCTGTGTTCAACTGTTATAGTATTATTTGAGCTTGTTTTAGCGATGTGAGTCATGTGACTGTTGTCCAACATTCCCCCCCAAAAATTATCCTGCATTATAGTTTTGAATTAATTTTATTTATTTATTTTAAATCTTATTTTTGTATAGTAGTGTTGTAGATTTTACTAAAGGTAACCACTATGAATTAGAGAAAACAACAGAGAAGTGTTGGCAGTGAACACTCTTTATAATTTCATAAAAAGAAGTCCTAGATAAAACTAGAAGGCTCCATATTAACAAAATTATTTTAGACCTCAGATTTTTGGAATTTAATTTTTCCTTGACTTGATTGAACGTCAAATTTATAACACAATTCTTTTCATCAGCAAATTTCTTTGCCAGCGTTACATAATTATGTCTAGCATGGGATTCTCATATATCTCTGGCTACACTTGTAGCACAGGGAGTTATTATTGGATTTGGAATTACAGTTCATTCTGCCTTTATCTGCAGGTGACTCCTGATGTTCATTTTCATGAAGATTTGGGATTGGATAGCTTAGACAATATGCAGATTGTAATGGCTCTAGAAGAGGAGTTCAAGCTAGAAATTCCAAATAAAGAAGCTGATAAGATTGACTCATGTTTTCTTGCAATTGAGTAAATCTATAACCATCCATTGGATAGTTAATATTAGCGAATTCCTCTTATTTGAGCTTCAATCCTATTTCATTTGCTTGTACTATCCTTAAAAAACAAGTGTTCTAGTCCTTTCTTTCTTTTGATTTTGGATGTTAGTACAAATTTTATTCCTGTTAAGGGATGGAATGGAAATAATTGGAGTTTTGTTTGTGTAGTTTGTAGGTTGCTTTGCAATGTTTGCTATGCTTTTGCTTAACAAGATCTAATATTTCGTTCCTCTCAAATTTTGAATGAATTGGCACAATTCTCGATCTGTCTACTTTCATTTTTTGAGATGTTATTTCTGTTAACATGGTTTTTTTTTTAATTCTTTTTTATTTTTGTTGCATTTGATTTATTTTTGGGTAATTGTTGTGGGATCTAGTCCTGTTAGACCTTTTGCCCTAGGTGTGGGGTGACATCAGTGTGTGGTTAGGTCTCTTGATGAGAAGAGAAAAGTGCAAAACCAAGTTAGAGGAGCAAATGTGTTGGACAAATGGATTCTTAAAAACTGCCACTACATTCTCTTTGTTTTTGGCCCACAATTACTATTTGTTCAAATATTTAAAATTGCTATAACATAGAATTCATCTATTATATTCTTGTGCCAAACTTCTAGGATTTGCATATTTTATATCCATGTATAATGATAGTTTGCTACATTTTGTTACATCTCTAGATGATTATTCTGCGTGAAGATAGGATAGGATGATGCCCTTTGATGCTATTTCATTCTTCTTGTACTCTATGCTATTTGAAATTAAATGTTTCTCTCGCTCAATCAAACAGTGGATATCGATTCCATTTCTCATGTCTCTCTTTGATTTCGGAGCGTTTGTTGTAGCTATTAAATTCAGTGAATAGATTCATGGTTCCCACCTTCAATTCATCTTGTGCATTTTATGATTGGCATCGGTGGCTGGGGAGGGTTTGGTGCCGAAGCTGGAGTTGGAGGTGAGCTGTAGGCGGGGGCGGTGGTTGGAATTATGTACTTACAAATTAGGGTTAGAATTTTGTCCAAAAGAATAATTTAATTATGGGATAAATTTGTAATAAATTAAAAAAAAAATTTGAAAGATGGTAGGTGTAAATAGAATTACCCATGACAATCATAAAAATAAAAAATAAATAAAAAATAATAAAAAAAAATAAAATTGGATTTTTTTTGTTTGTATGGGTTTTACATAGTCTCCACATAAATAAATGATTCAAATTTATTTGTGACATGACTATGAACTTGGTGTAAAATTTCGAAGGCTCTCCATTATTTGGTGTTGGTGGCATCAATTGGAAAATGTTTGAGATTCACTAGAAGTCCTTATAATTTGACCTACACTGAAGAAGTATGATAGGTGTCAATTTTTGATTAGTTACACATTCATTTATATAGAGCCTACCTTCTTTGTTACATCATTGTGGGTGAAATTATAGGTAAATTTGTGATCTTAAAATGTGAGTTTCTAACATTACTCCATCAAAATTGGGTAAATTACATTGGTTACTTTTGAATTTAAAAAAATATATATATAACAAACTTTACAAATTACATCAACTTTTAATATTAAAATGGGTGAGACTCATGCAAATGACATATACATATAAAGATAAATAAATGCAAGGTATATTTTTTTAAGTAAAAAATATGGCAAAATTATAATAACGATCTACTGATGAAAATGATACAAGTTTTCGATGGTTTAAAATCTTATAAACTTTCAAGTGTAATTATATTAAACTTATAGAAGTCAACGTATTTTTTTTTTTCCAAATCTCAAAAGAAAGTTTAAATTACCTCATGGGGTGTTTGGCATATATTTAGAAAAGTCTTTTTTTTTTTTTTTTTAAAAAAAAATTGTCTATAATATTTTTTTTTCAAAATTATGTCGATGTTTTTTTGCATTTTAGGACTTTTTTAGATGAATCTAAAATATTCAAAAAAATTCAAAAAAATTCAATAAACTCTAAATAAACTAAAAAAGTCAATTATTTTTTACTCTTTTTTTAAATATCCTTTATGGACTTTTTTCCAATTTTTGTTTAGTACTTTTTTAATCCATCTAATTGGATAAAATCCAAAAATTTAAATCGAATTTTTTTTTAAAATTCACTAAAAAATAAATAATCAATCCCAAACACCCTTCATTGAATGTCTCTGCTAGTGGTGCATTACTTTCCACACTAGTCTTTTTTTCCTTTTTTCTCAGGAAGATACTGGTTGGTGTTGAAAAACCCATCAATCCAATATTTGATTAATATGTAATCAATCCAACACTATTTGAATTGGAAAAAAAATTATAATCCTTATCCATGCAATAAGAGTATTTCTAATATAAATGTTAAAATTTTTATATTTGTGTTATATAAAAAAATTATAAAAGTGAAGTGCAATTTTGTATGTTAAGATTTTCTAATTTAGTGAGTAAGTGGCCTTATAATAGAGATGTTAAGGTATGTGTTAAATAAAAATAGGAGAAATTATAAAAATTAAAAAAAATTCTAAGATTTGATCCTTATAATAAAATAAACCTTAAAATTTTAATTTTATCACTTTAAAGTCTGAACATTTTAGATATTATATAAATCCTAAGTTTTCAAAGAAAATAAAATAACATAGGAGTGTTTTGGAAAGATGATTAAAAGTTAACTTTTTAACTTTTTTATTATTTTATGTGAAAAATAATGTGACCCAAAATAAATTGAAAAGCAACTTTTAACTTTTTTTTTAGTGTGTTACCAAAACACCCCATAATATGAGTACAATGTCCCACCACATGCACCTACCGCCGCCTGGACCCCTCTCTCTCTCCCCCCATGCATCTTCTTTACCAATCTAATTTTTTTAATGTACGTTTGAGAGATTATATTTAAATATTTTGTTATATATTGAAGGCCAAATGAAAATAATTTTATATACTGAAAATTAAATTAATACAATTTAAATACTGAAAATTAAACACAAAATTTATATTTAGGAATAAAAAATATAATTAATTGATTATTTTATTTATTTTAATATTTTGCATGTCTTTGTTTCACATAACATTTGCATTTTGCTTGATATACATAAATGGGATGGGACATGCTATACCATATGCACCCTTCTACAAAGTGTATAATTTTATTATAAAATTTCGTAACATCAATTACAAAATAAGTAATCTCGTCATAAATTGACGTTAAAAAAAAAAATCATAATCAGGTCACACATTTTTGCAATATTAATTACAAAATTTTATTGTGCCAATTTATGAAGAGATTATACATTTTATGATTGATATTATAAAGTTATATATTTTTTTAGTAGAATGCACATAATATATGTATTGCTAAGACCATCTTCAATGGCGTATCAAAACTGTTATCAAATTTAAATTTGATAAAAAGTAGTTTCTTTTTCTGCTTCAATGGTTTCATCAAATACGTATCAAATTGAGAATATCAAAAATATTTCACCAAATTAAGGACATCTGGGACCTTTAGCATTTTATCATTGAGAGCCGTTATATTTTTATCACCGAATGTCCCTCTAGATGTCTTCCGGATGACCACTTCAAGGTAAAAATTTGTAAAACAATTTACGTTGGCTGGTCAACCAGTCAGACATCTACTCAGTCAACCCTTGGATGACCACCTCAAAGCAAAAATTTGTGCAAAATTTACACTAGTCGAACAACCGGCTGGACATCTGCCCAATCATCCTCCCGATTGGTAGGTGTTCTGATGAAATCTTAAAAACTTCCGTTAAATCACTTGATATTAAATAAACTTTTCTATTTAAATTTAATAAAAAATTTGATACACCGCTCTAAAACAATGCACACTAAGGGTGTATTTGATTAGGTGGACTGGATAAGGGGGGATTAGAATCTATCGGATTTGAATTCTAGGATCCCCGAACTATTTGTTTGGATTGGATGGGTATCCCGTGTTTGTTTTCTTATGGGATTAGATATCTGGAAATGACTATTTTTAGTAAATACAATGTTTGGTTGGACGTACTGGATAGGATAAATGAGCAAAAGACTACTTTACCCTTTACATTAACATTTTAATTATTTTTAACTAGATTAAATAAAAATTTATTTTATTTCATTTTTACACAATTAAATAAATTTATTTTTAAAAATTTAAATCAATAAAATATTAATAAAAATATATGTTATTTTTTTAATTAAAATTTTAAATAAATTTATTTTAAAAAATAATAATAATGAAATAATGAAATAAAATAAAATATAAACAAAATTTTAAAATAAAACATCAATAAAATACCTATAAAAAATTATTTTAAAAAATTAAATAAATAAAACATCAATAAAAAGTTAAATAAAATTATTTTATTTTAAAATTGAGACATTTAAATTTTATTGAATTTTACTAAATATAATACATAATTAAATAGTAGAGAGTTAAAATGGTCATTTCACTATTTAATTCCAACAGTAAATAATCCTATGAAAATTGTCCCCCCCCCCAACCAATTGTATAATTCCATATATAGGGATAAGGAGTCCGGCCAGACTCCATGTCTGATAGACTAAAAAAAAAACAAACATCAAATAAAAATCTTTTTCCAAATTACAATCCAAACAATAAATAATCCCTCCACATCCCCGAATCAAACCCACCCGAGTTCCCGTGTGAAGCCGTTTGAAAGGTGGGGGACATCCTTTGAATCGATCATAGTAAATTGTGTGTTTACAAGAAAATGACATAAAACTGATTTTACAACCTGTTTTAGGAAAAATGTTTGGATCTCCAGGGCTAGCCCATCACATTACGTCTTTTTTAAAAAAAAAATAAATAAAATTCTATTTGAATTACAAATTTATATACTAATTTAAAATAAAATTATCAAAAAATATAAATTATTTTTTTTTTCATTTGTTTTTTCCTTTTGCTGGGTGTGTTGCCGGGCGTGGGGAGGGGTTCCGGCCGCCGGTCTCCTCTCTCCTCTTTCCATCTATTTTGTTCTCTTTTTCTTTGTCTTTTTGCTTAATAATATTGGAAGTTTGTCCTTCCAACTCTTTTTGGCGCCGCTACCACCACACTGCCACCAGATCTACCACCTTCCTACCTCCATGGATCTACCCTCACTAGATTTGTCTCTGGCCACCGATGTTGGTGTCGCCTCTCCCTCCTTCCGATCTTCCGAATCTGATGTTTGGCTTGCACCCAAACTTTCACTTTCATGCCCAAAACATTAAGATCTAATTTCAGCTCTTCTCACAATCTGAAGACCGATATTGTTTAACACGTTTGTTTCACACTGGGCGACCACCTCAACCTCAATGTTTCATCTTGACCAGTGGAGGTGGGGTCTTAATATTTCAAGTTGAAGGTTATAGTGTAATGGAGTTTTGGTGCGTTTGGCGACTGATTGCTTTCGTTTTTTTTTTTTATTGTTTTTTTATTAATCCCCCCTATAGAGGTTGTGACCCTCTTTTGTGAGAATATTTTCTCATCCTCTATAGAGGTTAGAATTCTTCCTCCAATAGAAGTTTGTTATCTCTGTATGTGATCTTTTGCTAGCATTGTATGACATTAATATGATTTTTTATCAATTTTATAATGAAAATTTTCTTTCCGATCTTTTAAAAAAAAAAAAAAAAACTACAGTGTGAGTCAATCATCAATATTGATACTTTCATATTCTTAGATAAAATAGTAACATAAATATACATTAAAGAAGGAATCACATTTAATGTGTACTTATTCGGTTTGAATTTGAGTTTTTAAATATTATTTTTTATTTTTTATTTTTCATATTTGTGTCTTTAATGAATTTTTTAAATATTTTAATCAAACAAATTTAATTATTTTTTTAAATATACTTAAAAAATAAAATATTTATAAAAATTTTATTGAACTTGATTATAAATTCCTTATTATTTGGAGAGCTAGACAGAAAAGACTTAGAATTGAACAGAGGGATGGCATTTGTGCGCGAATTCTTTTGATTTTAAACTAAATTCTTTTAGTGATATAATTTCATACTTTATTCTAATTCAAATAATTTTAACCTATATATCACTATATTTTAGGACAAATTATCAGTAAATCCCAAATTAGGGAATGATGATCCATTTAGTCCTGTATTTTTTCTTATGAACCATTTGGTCCTATTTAATTAGTAAGGAATATTTTCCTTTGATTTGGCATGGGCAGAGTTTACACATTTACTCTTGTTATAATTTTGGTGGATTCTTTTTTGCTTATTTGTATATAATGATTGAGATGGTAACGTTTTACATTTCCATTTTTGTGTGTTTGATTTTTATAGAATGATATACGGTGGATGGGTTTCAATTGCTGATATTATTTTCTTCATTAACATCGATACGATTAACATTATATTTTTACTACCACAAATGTTATTAACATTCCATATCACCAACATCCATACACTCAAAAAACAGGGGAATGGATAATACATTACAACACAACAAATCAAAAAAAAAAAAATATATGATATTAACACTATACTTCATTAACATCGATACGGTTAACATTAAATTTTTTATTACCACAAATGTTATTAACATTCCATATCACCACCAACATCCATACATTCAAAGAACAACGTTTCATGCAGTTGCTTAATATGCCTTTCTCCCAATTCCAATTCCATCACAGTGTTTATCACTCCTGCGACATTAGACCGGTACATCAACCTCAATGGGTCAATCACACATTATCGCACACTTCCTTCAATAGCTTTCTTCTTCTTGAACGACAACTGTGACTGTCTCTTTGCTACCAATCTTGTAGGCGTCTGCACTGATATGTTCGACCCGAGTTTCCTACCACCATTACTACGTTTCCCGGAATGTCGTCCAACACTACCTGCCAGATTAGTCACAGATACACATCAGTCCATAAACCGACATAATTTGCAACAACAATAGGCATACCATCACACAAATGTCAATACATATCTAATACCTACGGCCTGTCTGACATACAATTCTTAAATCACCACATTATAGCAACAAGAAAACAAATAACCTTCACATTCTTACAAATTTCTTGCTCACATTACAACACAACCAACCTACACAAAATGTTGTTCTACACACACAAAAAAAAAAAGAAAAAAGGAACATTTGCGCATGTAGGGGCCAAATAATCAAATTAACCCACTAGAAATGGCATTAGCCATATAACCTCGTAACATTTCGTTCATGTTTCATTCTGTTAAATGATAATAACATTACAACAACAAACAATGCATAATGGGTTATCACAACCTACCATACAAAATTAATTCTAACTACGAGTACACAATAATTTCACATGATCACGTGAAAAAATAACACACTCACAATCGCGACGCCTACTAACATCTTGTCCCAATTGCATTTTACCACTTACTCGCCTAGGACATTGTACGGGAAAGAAATAAACCTTCTCGTATAATCCTGTTGATCAAGTCTGCGCTCCTCCGTACGTCGTCGCTTTATTCCCTGAAAACACAAACGTGAGCTAGCCGGCGGGTGTGTGCCGGAAACCTCTCCGATGCCTAAGTCAGCAAACTAGACAAATAGACAAAAGCTCTATGTATTCGGAAATCAAAGTTGTATTACCTCTCCATAGGTGATGTTTGTGAGCTTTTATAGATTCCGTGTGGCACAATCCTAGTAGGACTTTTACTCCTCCATGTAGAGTCCTCCTAGGATTCAAACTCCTAAAAGATAATGCTTATCCTTCAACACCCCCCTCACTGCTTGAACCAAGTAAGATGGTTTTACCATGTTTGGACTTCCATATGACCGAAGTAAGCACGGCTATACTGAGCCGCAGACTAGACCGAACTATACTTAGTCTGGTTCTTCCTTTGATCATACTTACCTCGGTCCTTCCTGTATAAACCGTGATAACCATAATGCAGTTTAGTCCGTACTAACAATTAGCTGCATATGACCGAGCTGGCCGTACTATGCGTGACCGGACTAATTCTGAGCACTGCATCCATAGTTCTCCTCCAGACCGGACTAAAAACAGGGCCTCCGGGGACCGGACTAATCACCACGGCTATGTGACCGGTCTAACTCCAAGGCTTCTTCGGACCGGAGTAATTTTATGGCTATTTTACTTGGCCCTTCGCATTGCGGCCCAAAATGGCCCTTTACCCAGCTCGGCCCAATTTTCAAAAAAATTACCCTCTCAATTGCCCCTTAATTCCATCTGCAAAGCATGATAGGGATTACCTATCTATCAGCCGAGCTACAGTTTTAACCTTTTCAGCCGAACTAACTTTACCCATTAGCCTTTCTAGCCGTGCTACTCTTAGCCTTTCCAACCGAGCTACTCTTAGCCTTTCCATCCGAGCTAAATTCAAGCTGAGCTGTGCACGTCCGGTCAAAACGTCTCTTCAATCACAGCAACTGAAACGCTTCTCCTTCCAAGGACACGTGGCAGCCTCTTATTGGTTCTTTGCAGCTGTCACGCCGCCCTCATACTCCGAAAATTTTGAACAGCTCCTGCCTTGAGGTTCCTTCATCAAAACAAAAACCCTTTCATTTCTGAATCAGTCATTATTTCCCTCTCTCTCTCTCCTATTGCAAGCCTCTGTGTTTTCCTGTTCTTCGTTCTGCAACCTAAAGAACTCGCGTTCTCCACTGCCTTGCTTTCATCTCCAGCTCTTCCTCTCTACCAGGTAAGCACCATGAATCTGTTTCTCTTTTCTTATCTTTGCTTTTGTTCAATCCAATGTAGTTTGTTTCGTGTGTTTTTGCAAAACACTTTTCTGGAAAAAACTCAATCATAGAACACTTGAATTCATATAATAACACGAGAAACACTAGGTTTGATCCATAAATATGCCTCAACCGAACTAGGATACTGTTTGTGTTATATGTATTTCCATCTAGACCATAACCGAACTAAAACTTGTGAATATATCCGTAGTTTTAGGTCACCATCTTCTGATTTACTTTAGCCGATATAATCGAACCGAACTAAGTCTGAACTTAGAAAACTGGAAACCTTATCGTTCGACCGAACTAAGTCTTCAAGGCTAAGCCAGCTTTCTTAGTTTGAACCGAACTAAGAAAGCTGCCCCTAGAGGCTCAACCGAGGTAACAAAACGCGTAGTTCGAAACGAGATAACAAACCCTTACCCAATCCGAGCTACCAACCATTTTTGTTGAACCGAGATAAAACCTGTAGCACCCTCAATGGCCGAAGTAGGACTTCTTTATCTTTTCTTTGATTTTGTAGCACGATCAACGATCTGTGCTTAACACCTTTGTTTTCCACTTTGCAGACTTAGGTTGCCCAGGCACTCCTTTGCGCGCTCAACCAAGCTACTGAGCACATTCTCCCGACCGAACTAATTTATTTATAATTTATAAAATAAATGGGTAAATATAGATTTTTGGTAGAAACCTCTGGCGGTCTAGCCGAATTCCGAAAGGACTATAACATTCCTGACGACGTCCACCTTACCCTAACAAAAGAAGGTGCCATACCATGGGGGAATGAGGGTTTCGTTCCTTTTACCCTTCTTTCAATAATAGAAACCGGACTAAGATTTCCAATCCAGCCCTTGATTTGTGAATTCCTTAGGCAAACCAGACTATGCCCAACCCAGCTTTCCACCAACTCATACCATATAATAATGGGTATAGCCGAACTAAACCGCCAAGCCGGTCTAAACCTCGGTCTAGCCGAACTGTTCCACCAATATTCCTTAGGTTCAAAAGAGGATGGGTGGGTATATTATTTGAGAATTCGCAGCCGGCGTGAAAAAATAATTAAGGATACACCGGATAAAGACTTAAATGATGATGATTTTTTCTGGATGTCTGGGAATTTTGAGGATCATCAAGCCCAGATTCCTGGCCGACGTATAAACTGTAACAAAGGGATACCTGGTATAATTACTTCGGTTTCCTTGCATTCTTCTCTTTTTACTTCGGTTTCCAATTTTAAGCCGAGCTAACAGTTGTCTTCTTCATGCAGATCCAGCCCATATTTATTCATTGTACAGTCACCCCAACCTTGCCACTCTCTGTGCCGCACTACGCTTCCTAGAGAGAAGTTGGGCCAAACTTCTAAACTTCGAACCGACATACCGATACAGCGGCCGTCGAAAAGCCAGAGTGACCGATTTGCTTCTTGAAGACGCCCCGGAACCGGACCCAGCCTTGCCCCAAATCAACCTCGTCCCTCTGACAGCCGAACAGGAAATGGCAAAACAAAACAGAGTAAGGGCCCTACTGACCGAAACCAATCGGGCCGAAATACCACAACCGAACCAGACCCAGGAAACCATTATGGCACTACCTTCGCAACAGCCTTCGTCATCCCGCTGAACCAAGCGCGCCCGGACAACTGAGACCGAGTAGCGTTTGGTTGATGAAGACGAAACTGTTCTTCCACCCAGCCCTCAACCAAGCCCCCAGCCGGAGCGATCTGACCGATCTGACCGTCTAATCGAACTCATTGGCTCGGCTGAAGCCGAGAAACAAAAGGTCGCCACTTTGGTGAAAGACAAATACCTGCGCAAGTTGGCCAAATTTGAAGGCAAGAAAAACGCAGAGATCACCGTGCTTAAAAAGAAGGCAGCCGACGCAAACACTGCAGGCTTCAAGGAGGCGGATGCCGCTTATATGCAACAATGCGAGGCAGCCAACGATTTATTCTTCAAGTGCGGCTGGAGAAGTGCAGTGGAGCAGCTCGGTTGCGGACGCGAAACCGAGGTCTACAATGCTCCGCAGTATTTCATTCCGGCGTCACTGGCGGAATATGCTGCTGATCTTCAGAAGTAATTTCTTGATGAGGGCGGTGATGAGGATTCCTCTTCAGAAGACGACTCCCAGACCGGTCGTCAATCTACTCCTCCAATTCCAGTGATCTCAAATCCCCCAGCCCCTGAGGAAACTATCGTCGTGCCTCTAGCTGAGCCGAACCCAGAAGGGCTTGATCCAACCGAGCCCAACCGTGTTCTGGCTACGACCGAACTTCCAGCTGAGACCGGCCTCAGAGTTGAGCTGGATGCTGATCTGGACGATCTTTTTAACTGATTTTGTACCTTCTGTGTTTTGGACAATGTAACCGGGCTACGGCCCCTTCTGTGTACCTGTTTTTTATTTCAATGAAAAAATCTTCTTCTGTACTCAACTTTTTATTCTGGTTTTGATTTCTATGCTTGCACTTGTAGTGAATTTTTTCAATGAACCCATTTGCTCAACCGTGATCTCGGTTTGAATGCTTGCTTTCTAACTGCTATTTGAAAAATTTTCGAGCCGAGATACCTTACTCCGGTTTCAACTGTTTAATCTTACTAGCCAACCACTCTTTAGCTGATATAATTATCTCGGCTGAAGAGTATAAACTTTGTTTAACCCAGCCAACCACTCTTCAGCCATAAACTTACTTTGGCTGAAGAGTATCAAGGGTTGGTTTAATCCAGCCAACCACTCTTCAGCCATAAACTTACTTCGGCTGAAGAGTATCAAGGGTTGGTTTAATCCAACCAACCACTCTTCAGCCATAAACTTACTTCGGCTGAAGAGTACAAAGAGTTGGTTTAATCCAGCCAACCACTCTTCAGCCATAAACTTACTTCGGCTGAAGAGTAACAAGAGTTGGTTTAATCCAGCCAACCACTCTTCAGCCGACATACTTACTTCGGCTGAAGAGTAACAAGAGTTGGTTTAATCCAGCCAACCACTCTTCAGCCATAAACTTACTTCGACTGTAGAGTACAAAGAGTTGGTTTAATCCACTCTTCAGCCATAAACTTACTTCGGCTGAAGAGTACAAAGAGTTGGTTTAATCCAGCCAACCACTCTTCAGCCATAAACTTACTTCGGCTGAAGAGTACAAAGAGTTGGTTTGATCCAGCCAACCTCTAAGTTGGTTTTTCTAGCCAACTTAGAATACAGTGTTTGGTTATGCCGACCAAACGTCCTGCAGCCTGGATCCTTATCCTGGGCTTAGGAGGGGTGTTGGTTTAATCCAGCCAACCTCTAAGTTGGTTTTTTCCAGCCAACTTAGAATAAAGTGTTTGGTTATTCCGACCAAATGTCCTGCAGCCTGGATCCTTATCCTGGGCTTAGGAAGGGTTCATATAGTTGGTTATTCCGGCCAACTATGTTTTCAATGCTCCTAACTTACTAAAGTTACCTTCTACTGAAAACAATTATGCTGAAAAGAATCGACTTGTTTTATTGAGAAAGTAAAAAATTACACATACCTAAAAGAAAAAAAAAACTAAAAATAAAATAACTTGAGATTGGCAGTGTTCCATGGCCTAGGAATTGCTTTGCCGTCCTCATCTTCTAAGTGGTATGCCCCTTTGCCTGCTAATCCGACCACTTTGTAAGGTCCGTCCCAATTAGGCCCTAGCCTGCCATCTCCTGATACCAAGGTGTAGACACCCCATTTTTTACCGACCTTAAGACTCAGACGTCACCGATTGAGCGCTCGGTGATGTTGCATATTGTGCTCATTCAGAAGTCTCAGAGTCACGGCCGTGAGCCCTGCCTCCGGACTTTCGAACCCTCTTCTGTACCTTGTCTCGATTTGCAAATCAGACTCGGTTTTCTCTGTTTCTTTTCCTGAAGGGAGGGAGAGGTCCCGCAGACCATCTCTCAGTGGCCGTGGGTTACATTTCGTGGCCGTAGGCCATTTTGCCCATTTCGGAGCCCGGTTCCCGGTTTTCGGAGCCATCAGGCCGTGTGCCTCGGTTCGGGACCGTCCAACCATCTCCGATTCCTCCGGTTTTTGGCATACATCTTATTTACTCCCTTTTTAGGGACACTGAGGCCTGAGAAACCCACTTCGTGGTCGAATGCCACTTTCGGTGCTTAACAGCCTATTTTCGGGATCCCGAACTGCGTGTTTTGGCCCCCGAGCATTCGTTTTGCATCGGTTTTTGTTCATTTTTGGCAGGTCTCTGTTTTATCACCAGGAAGGTCACTGAAGGGTGGGAGGCCAGCAATTGTCTCACAACAACCGTTATTCCTCCGGCGCCCTCCGACGCCCGTTTTTCTCACTCCCAGCCAATGTTGACACCCTAGGGCATTTTCTTCCAACCCCAAACCACATATTTGTGTTGTAACACATGGGAGGACCCTAAATCTATGGCCGGCCATTAATTTCCATCTTCCACTTTTGAACCCCTCCTAAAGTGGCCTATTCTCTCTCCTGTTTTAGAGTTGCCAATTTTGAACCATAGGGTTGTGATAGGAGACCTGGGAGGACACCATATCTGGTGGCCGGCCAGAAATTGTTTTGGACCATTTTGCCCCTTGGCCGGCCAGCCATAGGGGGTGGCCGGCCGGCCACCTGCAACAAAAATAGCAGGCCGGCCATGATCCTTGGAAGGTGTGCCTTGCAGCTGTATAGCTTTTTTCCCCCCAAAATATCTGATTTCGGGGGACTTTTTGGTAGAGAAGGGAACTTAATCCCATAACCCTACACATTTCCCTCCATTGCTCATCCACCCTTGCATACACACAGCAGCTCTAGCTCTCCCTCAAGGGTTGGAAACTTGGTTTGAGTATAGATACATATCTCTCCATTTCTCTCTCATTTTCTCTCTAAGTTTTGGCTCCATTTCTTCACTACCACCACACCACCCCACCACTCATTTCCAGCAGCAAGGAGAGGTTTTTCAGAGGCTTAGAAGCAACATTCCTTGGTCCAAGAGGTAGCAAAGAAGTGATCTTCAAGGGTAAGACCATTTTCCCTCTTTTGTAGCACTTTTTTGCACCATTCTTCTACCCTATTTGCTTGCTGTTTTGGGATCCGACCCTAACTGAAAGGGTCATTCTTTTGAGCCATTATTCATGTTTGTTTAAGGGCTCAACCCTGTTTGAGCCCCCCATTTGGTACTTGCTTCAATACCTCTTTGTATGCCATTATTTTGCATGGCATTTCTAGTCTATGTGTGATCTGTTTTTGAGCATGATATAAACTGTGAGTTGGATTATTTTGAGCCCCTCTACAACATTGTAGAAGGGCTCAACACTGTTGGGGGCCTCCATGTTGTACTTACCATTATACCCCTCTTTGGCCCCCATTTTTGCATGCTTTTTGGCTTATCTTGCTTCTGTTTTTAGGCCATGATCAGAACTAAAATGGCCATATTTTGACCTTCTTGATATTTCATTAAGGGTCTTTGGCTGTTTGGTTATTTTGTATACCTTCATGTTATAGCCTCTTTGTTGGCCTTAATCTTG